>PUFA01000603.1:0-159593 GCA_003508835.1 Eonycteris spelaea | reverse complement strand
ATCTAGCTCCAGATGACAAAGAGGAGCCACATTACCAGTTGAAAGGCAACCATTATACAAATCTGCAGAATGTTGGAGCCTGCGTTAATTTTTCACCAGAAAAACAGTGAGAGCATTTCTTTAAAAAATAAAAATAGATTGCATTTGCTTTTAGTCGCTTAATACATCTCTGGAAAGAACAACGGACAACACTGGATTCCTGCGGTTAAGAGGTGGGCGGAAGACCCATCATCGCATTTTGCATCTGGTACACTATGACCTTGAAATCGGCAAAGGTATTGCTTGTTTGAATGTTACATCGAAATTATTTAAAATGAAAAATCTCAATGTTTAACCTCAAAAATGGTCTTTGAAACAGAAAGCAGTGATTTCTGGTCTTGGACGTGTAGGCTGCAGGGCCTCCCTTTGATGGACTTGACCAAAGCGGATCGTGAGTAAGGCTGGGCCAGCTGGAGTCTGCAGCATCCAGCTCTGGATGGTACTCGGGGCCACAGGACTGCTTCCTGAAGAGTGATGTGCGCCCAGCAACCCAAGGTGCCGGATCTGCTGAGCCGGGCCTAATTTCAAACACAGGGCCCCGTGTGGCCGTAAGGACCCATGCATTTACCAGACTATACATTCTGGATTTTGTCAGAAAGTGTAGCCCGTGTTGGAGTCGACCAAGAGCCATGTAGGAAGAAGGCCGAGGGACGCAACACTGGGTAGGTGGATTAAGAATTGAAATAAAGGGAACATCAAGTAAAACCTTTGCATGTGAATCCGGATAAAACAATTTATAGCTTTCCTGCAGAGGCACACACCAACCTTGTTGCCACTGAATAGTTTGAAATGAACTCGTGGTTCTTGCCTACCTGCCAGGGTCCTTCATGGAATGCCTCCCCACCCCCACCCAGGCCCACCTGCCCTCCGCCCCTCCCCCGCTGCGGAATGTCGTGAGACCTGCATTCCTCTGTTTAGATTCAAACTTTTCCCTCCTTTACTTGATGGTGACCATCTGTTGGAGCAGTTCTCTCTCCTGGTCCTGGACCTCACCTTTCTCAGTTTGGAGGCTACTTGACAGCAGTGGGCAATCCCTCAGCCTGAGGGGATGGCTTCTAAAGGAGGTAAGCCTGTAGGCTGGATGGGGCGTGTGTTTTAGAGACCCCGCAGTCCTTCAAATGCTTGGGAGATAAGTGTGATGTGGTTTGCGTTGGGGAACCATCCTTTGGGCTGAGTAGAGGAAGGAGAGCGCGCTGGACCTCCAGGGACAGGTCGCCTGAGGAGGCTGGAAGCTAATGGAAACCTGGGCCAGCACTGGACGGGAGGGCTCCTAAGGGATGGATCAGGACGACTCAGGAGAAATGCCTGGGTCCGGAGAAAGGATGGCAGCGGGCACACTGGTTCTTTCTAGAGGGGAGGCTAGCCACTTTGACGTCTGTGTGTGTGTGTGTGTGTGTGTGTGTGTCTGTGTGTTGTGTGTAGGGAGCAGGGGGTTGTGTGTCGTGGCGGTGGCACAGGGAGTGTCACGGGGAAAACCTAGCCCCTGTCCTGTTCTTCGGGACCCTGGAGCTTGCCCCGCGATAGCTTTCTAAGGGATTTGAACGAGTATACTAGGTCTAATGGGGACAGCGGCGAGACGTGGTCTTAGCCAGAAAGTTGTCCAGGGTGGCTGTCTGTGGCCAAGTCTACAGAGAAATGCCCTCCCCGCGAGCTAGGCTGGAAGGTGCTCTAACTGCCGCAGCCCAGAGCTTCTCCACTCCTTCCAGCCCAGAGCTCACTTCTCCCCAGCCCAGGTAGCTGTTGTCTTGGATTCATCAGGGGCAGGGGGGCCGGGTAACTTCCACCAAGACGGAGCTCGCTTCCCTGAGTTGTTCCGAACTGTTCTCCCTCTGTGGAAACTCAGCTCCTCAGACCTACTTCATATTCTCGTGCATCTCACGGCACCCCTTCAACCCTGCGTTTTACCTTTGAGATGTTTTTGTGCCACGTCACTGCTTCATGGCCAGGGAACTGAGGTGGAGTGCGGTTGGACGTCCCTGTGGAACGTCTCTGAGGGCCGGTTCCTTTTTAAAAGGAGCAGGGAGAGTAGCACAGAAGCAGGAAGATGATCTTCCGTCTTATTGTTAAACGTCCTAGGACACCTGTCCCGGTTAATTAATTACGTGCGCATGATGTGTTCCTGGTTCTCCTGGACCAGGGCCTGCGTGTGTTCCTCTGAACAGGCATAGGTTCCAGACCACGTCGTCCCACTGACACCTGCCTCACACTGCGTCTCACTTCTGTACCGTGTCTTCACTTGCTGTTGTTGGGAGCTGTAAGGGGAAGGAGCACAGAGAGTCTGTAGCCCCACGACCAATCTAACAGTAGCTATGGGACTCGGTGGAAACCTCCACTGACAGCCCCACCGCTCTGCATTCCCTGGCCCTTTGCTAATCCTCTGCAGCCATCGCTGGCTCTGAAAGGCCGTATCTAAGGGACACAATGCCGACTTGACAGATCTCTCTCCTGGGCACAGAGCTCCTGAGTGGTGGCAGTGACTCTTGAGCACTGGGGACTGAGTGGCATATTAAGTGCTTGCTGTGGTGGTCTAGAGATGCACATGCACACTGGGCTGCTTTGTTAGGGGGGTTATATCAGGGTTCGTGGTGCTGTCTCGTGGAGAGAGATTACTCAAGAGTTTTTGTTTCGTTGTGTTAGGCCAGGAAAGAAAGAGAGTGACGTATGTTGGAGCATCAGGAAAAGGAAGGCTGAGGAGGAGATGGGGTTCTAATAGTTGAGACACTGCCTGTTCACAAAGGCCGTTTGGTGCCTGGACCTTACCTTGGAGATTGTCCCTACCTGCTAGTGCATCTGCCCGGGGACGTTTTCCACAGGGCAGGTGTCCGGCCTGTTCCACGTCTTAGGAGACAGACTCTGAGGCCGGCGGGGTCAGGTGTAAGGGAATCCTCAGGGAGGCTCTCTCGCAGTCGGCTCTGGCTGGGGCGGTTTCTTCTCGGCAGGCAGTGGTCAGGGAGCCTTGGTGAACGGCGAGCAAGCGCTCCAGCGCAATAATTCTCAGCCTGAGGTGGGCATGAAAACCACCTGAGGACATTTGCAACTTGCAGTTCCCCGTCCAAATGGTCCTTACGTGTTGAGGCTACTCACCACTCTGATTCCCCAGGGGTTCAAGGGGGCCCACAGCTCCTCGGTCCTGTTTGCTGATCCTCCTACTCCATCCACCCTTTTCCTTTGTCTCAACAGCATGTGCAGTACTCGGACCGTCTGTGACCGTGAACCCCGGTGCTTCCATGTCTCCTTTCATGGCACTGCCCTTTGCCCCATCCATGCCTGGCCCTGCATACCGGCCACCCTGGGAGCAGCACCTGCCGCCCCTCGTGACCCCGTCATTTCCTCCCGGCCACCCCCTGGTGTTGCCGGCTTTCCCCGGGACGCCTTTGGTGGCGAGAGATGCCGGTCATGGCTCCAGTGGGCCTGGGGCTTGCAACATCGTTGTCCAGGTCAAGTCAGAAGTGGGGCGAGCAGAGCCCGCCCAGACTCAGACCTTGGTCCTTACTCAGGCCCCACTCAACTGGAGTGCTCCAGGAACCCTCCATGGGGGCGCTGCGTGTCCTGCACCCCTATTCTTGGCAGCCTCCGCGGTGGAGCCCATTATGCCCACCCCGGCCGTTGGGGGCACCCAGGCTGTGGAGGGAGGCTGGCCCCTCGGCCTTCCTCCTGGAGCTCCCCCACCAGCTGCCCAGCCGGCCCCCGGCGTCCCCCCAGTGAACGCCAGGCCATGGCCAAGTGGGGCTTCCAGGGAGGGTGGCATGGCCACCTCCCAGTCCAAGGCCTCGCCGGATGACTCCTGCAACCCCAAGAGCGTTTACGAGAACTTCCGACGTTGGCAGCGCTTCAAGGTCCTGGCCCGGCAGCACCTTCCCCAGAGTCCCGATGCGGAAGCTCTTTCCTGCTTTCTCATGTGAGTGCACTCCACAGCGGCACGGGAGCTCGTCTGGAGCTTTCACGTGGAGGGGGACGCGGGATGGGCGTGCGGGTTGCCTCATCCCGGGAGACTGGAAGCAAGGTCTGAGGGTGGTGTCCGCGCTCTGAGAAGGCACCTTCTCGGTAGCATGCGTCACACGCCCCGTTCATGACATCCCCTCGGGTGCCTTATCTCAACTGACGCCTTTCCCCCAGCCATGCCTGGCCCCTGCTAGGGTTGTGACCCTGGGAGACATGTCCTTCGGCACCCTCAGGTCCCTCGTGAAAAGGGGAGGGCAATTCTACTTCATTTAGAGGACTGCAGAGAAGACGCGTTGGGTTAAGCCGTGAAGCGGCAGCAGATTGCCTGGCACGTGCCACACCTCACTAATGAGAGTGATTATTGCTATGAAAGGGCAATCTGGAAGAGGAAAAGCGCTCCCAGAGCCAAAGCGTCCCATCTCTAGGGTGCGAGTGGACGGTCAGCCTCAAGTCCAGGTTGACGGGCTGGTGTGCATGTGAGGCAGTCACAGCAGTAGCTGGGAATGCTTGTCTCTGCACACCCAGCCTCCTCCTCCCTCACCTGCCTGTGCTCAGTGAAGCTATGGGGGGCACGTGGTGTGTTCCACAGAGCTGGGTGGGTCCGGCGGGTGGAGGCCGGGCTGTAGGCCCTGACTGACCCTGCGGGTTTACAGCCCAGTGCTCCGGTCCCTGTCCCGCCTGAAGCCCACCATGACGTTGGAGGAGGGAGTGTGGCGGGCCGTGCAGGAATGGCAGCGCAGAAGCAACTTTGACCGGATGATCTTTTACGAGATGGCAGAAAAGTGAGTCAGGGTCCTGGGTCTCGAGGGCTGCCTGCCAGGGGGTGGGCTGGACCTCAGGCAGGGTCCGGCTGTGGCGGTGCTCATCAGAGAGGCTGTTGGGAAGAGAGTGTTGGCCAGCACTGGATCCCCACAGCCCAGAGGCCCTTCTCCCCACCGGAAGCCTCCCTCCCCTTCAGAGCGTGGGTTCTTCTGACCTACCTCTCTTGTGACCTCTGCCCTGCCCTGATCTTGACCCACCCTGGCCTCGACGTTAAGGGACAGGACAGGGTCGGGGGGATGTGCCCAGCCAGTGGGGTCAGACTCCAGCCAGCCTCCTGCCTCCTCAGTGGTCCGGGCCTCCACAGCCCCAAGGCAACTGCTCTCTGATCCTCCCATCACCTGCTGCCTTTTCTGGGCTCTGGGCCGGCCTCCTCAGCACACCCTTGTGCCCTCCTCACCCTTTCCCCCGCCCACCCCCCACCAGATTCATGGAGTTTGAGGCAGAGGAGGAGATGCAGATTCAACAGTGGCAGTGGACGCAGGGGGTGCAAGGCCTGGCTCCTCCAGCCCCAGCGAAGCCTGATCCTTGGGTGCCCCCAGCACCGGTGGTGGGCCCGCAGCCAGGTACGGCACCGTGTTCCCTCAGGAGCCCATGGCAAAGGCTACGGGGGCTCGGGGCGGGCCACTGTCCCCACGCGGATCTTTCCCTTTCAAGGGGGCGCTGTCTTTCAACCAGAACAGCCAAGGGAGCCGAGGTCTCAGCTGCCCTTTGTCACCATAGGGTTTGCACCTGGTTAAGTTTCATAATCTCCCACCTCCCCGTCAATGGACCCCACGGAAAGTCTGCTGAGGAGCGGGCTGGATGGGGGCCCTTTGGAGAATGGTTGGCTCCACGCTTCCTCCCATGTGATTCCCTTAGATGCTCCCCTCCGACCTCCCCCTCCCACGGTCGCAGGGCTTCTCGTGGTCCTGAGCCGGCCACGCCGATGCCAATGTCCCACAAACACTGCTCTCGGCATCACACACTCGGGAGGTGGAAGCCAGAGCCCCTCACGCTCCCTCCTCCTCTCACCCAGCCTCAGCGTGCACTGCCAGGAAGGCCGTCCCCGGGGCCCAGCCTGCCCGTCCGAAGCCACACAGACGCCAGAGGCCTCGGGAGACCAAGGCACCAAAGGAGATCCCGCCTGAGGCTGTGAGAGAGTACATGGACATCATGGACGGGCTGGTGGGGCCGGCCCACTCAGCCTCGGGGGAAGAGGACAGAAAGGCGCCCAGCAGGAAGAGGACGGGGACTACCTGGACCAGGGCCTCCTGAGCTACATTGACGAGCTGTGTTCCCAGGAAGACTTCGTCACCAAGGTGGGCTGGCTCGGAGCTCCAGGGTCTGGAAGGTTCCAGGGAGTGGCACTCTAGCACCCAGACCTGGGTTCTGCCCAGGCCAATGGGATCAAGTTCTGTTCTTTGTTCCTGAGTTGGGTGCATGAGTGTGTGAGTGTGTGAGTGTGTGTACGTATATGTGTTCCTGTGTGTGTGTGTGTGCGCGCGCGTGTGTACTGATGACCGTGACAGTCTAAAACACTCACCTCTTGCACGAGGATGTGGCGGGTCTTTGCTTTGCCACTTTTCCCCCGGGTCCTGCTGACTCACAGGTTACACCCTACCCAGGATGCTCACAGTTTCTTCTTCCGTCTCAGGTGGAGGCAGTCATTCACCCCCGATTCCTGGAACAATTGCTTTCCCCAGAAACACAGCTGGATCCCTTAGCCCTAGCTGAGGAGTTGGAGCAGGAGGAAGCACTCACTCCTGGCCAGGTGAGCCAAGGGAGGGAGGTAACCCCATAGCCTGGGGAGGGGGTGCGTGGGGGCACCCAGGCGAGCCAGGGTGGGATGGGGAGCCAGGTAGAACAGGAGAAGGAGGGACTCCAGGTAGATCGGGGTGGGGAACCTCAGGAGAACCAAGGGAGGGAGGGGCCCTAGGAGGGGGCTGGTCAGGTGAGCCATGAGAGGGAGCCCCAGGCAAACCTGGGCGCGGAGGGCCCCAGGCAGGGGTGCACATGCCTCTGTCCACCCCGCCCCTGCCTGTAGGGCCAGCTCCGGGGTGGGTGCAGTGCAGGATGACAGGAAGGACAGGACCGTAGGAAGGAGAGGATGATAGGAAGGAAGGGATGGGGAGCCCAGCAGGGGAGGGGAGGAGCAGGAAGCCGTGACTACAACACAGGACGATGGCAGGAGAGCCACAGGCTCGTCTTTGGATTCGAGTCGCGAGTCACAGGGGCACCACCCACCCTCCTCCCTCCAATGCCATTCATCGCCTCCGCCCCCCGCCACCACAACGTGTGCAGAGCAGTCACTGTCCCCCTCCTCCCTCCCAGCTGGTAGAGAAACGATTCCTGGCCTTGAGAGAAGAGAGTGTGCAGGCACCCCCGAGCCATGGTGCACCACGACTGGACTCACAATCATCTGAGTCTGAGGCCGGCCAAGTTGCTCAGAGTCGTGACCACGGCCCCAAGCAGGGGGTCAGCGACAAAGCCAGCCCTCCAGAGATTGACTTCAAGGACCCTCAAAGGCCCCGTCCAGCGGAGGCCCACCTGTCCAGGCCCAAAGCCTTTGCTGTCTCTTCAGGACATGGGGAGTCCCCACCACTCCGGGCTCCACAGCCCCGCTCTGCTCCCCATGGTCACAGCTGCACGTCCTCTAGCCTGAGACCCAGGGACGCCTCCATTCCCAGGGAGACCGCTCCTTTCAGGAAGACTCACGGGCCAGCAGATTGGTCCAGTGAGGAGGAGGAGGAGCTGCCCAGCCTGTCCTTCCTCTTGGACTCTCAGAAGAGCCTGCTGCCCTGGGGGTTCTCCCTGAGTCCTGTCTCTGCCTCTGGCCTTGTGTTCCCTGGAGGTCGGGGGTCCTGGGGAGCTCCCCAGGCTCTGTCCCCTCAGAGAATAGGCCTCAGCCGAGCTGCCCCTCCAGTTGCCAAGTCTAGGAAGCGCGCTCTGGGTGGAGGCCCGGCCCCTGCTGGGAAGAGTCCCCTCTCCGGGGCCGACCTTGGGGTCTCTGGGAGGCCAGCTTTGGCTCTGGGGCTGGTTCACTCCTCACAGCCTCAAAAGAGAAAGTGTGGCCCGTTGCTCTCAGGGAGGAGGAGAAAGCGGCACTGCAGCCCGTAGGGCCCATTGGGGTGTCCTCCTGGTGCCCCAGGGGGCCATACTAGGTGTGACCTGGCTGTCCCCCGCGGGAGCCAGGGGCTCCTCCTCATCCTAGGGTTGGTCCTGGCGGTACTACTGACGTGGGGGGCAAGAAGGGAGGGCAGGTCGGTCAGGGTAAGGTTGGGTCTGTTAGGGGCTTGGGGGGCGGGTGATGGGGGTTGGAGGGGCTAGGGAGGATAGGGGGTAGGAACAGCACTTTGGGGCATTGTGTGTAAATTACAAATAAAGATGATTTTGCTAGAAAATGCTCTGAGGGCCTCTGTCTCCGTGTTTGGGTCTGCACTGCTCTGTGGAGAGGGGCTCGGAGAGGAAGGAAGGATGTGGTCACGGACACTATGGATACGCGGGTCACCTCTACCTCCTCCATCCAGACCGACGGGGACTCCTCCAGACTGGTCCCGGGCGCACGCGGCTCTCTTGTCCACAGGGACCATTCCCGTCACCGAAGCTCCCAAGGCCAGGCTGGGCGCGGTGCCTCCTGGGTCCTCTCCCATCTTCATCTGCACCCTGAACCCTCTAGGGGTCAGAAGCTGCTTTGGAGACTTTCAGCCCTCTGGACCATTAACCAGTTTTCTAGAATGGACTGGAGTCGGCCCTCGTCTTCAGGGAGCTTCTCTCTGCCTCCCAGAAGCGGTCAGACAACAGGGCTGTGCAATACTCAGTTCTTCCAGGGGTTCCTGTGTGGGTGGCATGACCGGAGAGGAAAGGCTTGGCCTCAGGGGACACGCTCTCTGTCTCTGTGCATCCTCGCAGGGGAAGCATCCTCCAGTCTCAGTGGGATGACTGAATATGGAGGGTGGTGGAGGCGGTGGTGGAGGATGGAACAAGGGGGAACGGGCTGAGCACAGAGGGATGGGGCACCTCTTAAAAGCCTGAAGGCAGGAAGTCATGGTGGGGAGGCTACCAAGTCCCTTGCCACATATCTGTGTGATGGCTGTGCCCAACTGAGGGAGGAGGACCATCAGCTGCGGTCTGAGGGACCGGGCTCGGGGTCCGGGTCTCAGGAAACCACACAACTCCTGTCCCCTCTCCCCAACCTTGGCTGGGCTCTTGTGTGACTAGATGCCGACACAGATTAGTACTCACGTGTAAGATGGTTCCTACGAAACGAAGTGAGAGCAAGCTTCACAAGTGCAGCTCAACCAGCAGGATCCGCGGGAGGGGACCGAGGTGTGTGCACCCCCAGGCTGAGTGGAGGGGAGGCCTCGTTTGCCCTGTGGTGGGCACTGGTACAGACCGCACGCTCGGAGCAGGGGACCCAAACCCTGGCTGTCAGAGTGAGACGACCAGGTGGTGAGGGGCAGGAGCTGCGCCTGGGAGGAGACCCATCTCCTGTCTAGTCCTGGCCCCAGTCCTCGCTCTGATTCCGTGTGGAGTCGTGCCCTGGACCTGACCCCCTCTTCTCTCAGGCTACGTCTCCTCTCCAGTCCAGGTTCTAACTGCTGATTCTTTATCTGGCCCAGTTGGGGTCTAGTTAGGCTGAGTCTCCCCAGGTGTGACCCCCGCTCCACCCAGCACACCAGGCTGTCGCCCCGGCTGGTGATACAGCAGCGCGATGTAATGAGGCTACAGCCACCCAAGTCCACAGGGTGCTGGCCTGGCACTGGCCCCCTCAAAGAGTTTGATGTGAACGGCTCATGTCGGCCCCCCTACTGTCTCCCATGGAATCGCAGGTCAGCTCAAAGCTCCTCCTCTACCACCTTCCCCTATCCCATGCCATGCAGCACCTCCTGGGCCCTTTGTGAAGGCAGTTTCTCATCTTGGCCATGCTTTCCCCAGCTGCTGCCCCACTCCCCGTCCAGGTGGGCCTCAACACAGGGAAGCGGGCTCAGAAGTAGTGCCAGACTCAGACTGTCGTCGGATTGCTCCAGAAGCTCTCAGCCCTCGTGGTTGAGCATCCTATGTCCTGTCTAGGGTGATGCTTATAGCAGGTACTGGCTGCAAGTGTGGTAAGTGACGGGGGAGCCTGGACGCTTCGCTCACTGGTTCACCTTAGTCTTGCGACTCCTCTCCTTTTGGGGTCTTTGTGGTAAAACAGGGTAACATGTCCCTCTCTCAGGTTGTTAGAAACACTGAGCGAGTCATGTTTGAAGGCAGCATACTTGGTCTTCCCCTGTGTGTGCCAGGCCCTCAGTCTAGGATGGGAGTCATCGTCATCGGGTTCACACCTGGTGCTCAGATGTCTCAGCTCCTGTCCTCACGCGCCTGGAGCTTTCTGCCCCTGGAGTCCTTGTTTGCATGAGGAGGCATTCCCAAGAGGAGGCAGAACCTGTGCTGTCCCCACCCCTGAGCCCTGTGAACCCTGAATCTTCCCCCGGAACCTGCACAGTGAGGCCGACCGAGGTCCATCGCTGCCCTAACCAAGTCTGAGTCCGTCTTCGTAGCCCACATGGAATCTCGTAGAGGTTTGCACATTAGTCTTTGGAAAATACTAGGGTAAGTCCAAATGGGAAGAAAAAGAAAGAAATGGTTCAATGTTCATTGCAGCCGACCTTCTCTGAAACAGAGAAACAAACTTGACCTGATGCTTTGCAAGGACGGTGCATAAGGTAGGAATCAGGAAGGAGTTGCTGTAAGTGACTGAAGCAGAATCTGTGAAAACGGTGATGTCATCCCGTCAAAGCTCCACGGAAATCGTGATGCTCATACAGAGAAGTGGAGCTGGATACGTATCCAGAAGTGGGTTGTTGTATTTTAAAAAATTTCTGAGGACATTCAATGTTGTTAACCTCAAGGGCTGTTCCATTTTACATTCCCACCAACAGTTGGAAAATAACCAATGTCGAGAGCTAAAACTTGATATATTAGATATTGTTTACTTTTTGAGTTACTTATGACTTTTTATCATATGGATATATTAAAAATGATTTACCAGTTGTCTCGTTGGTGAACTTCCATAGATTATAATATTACAGGCAATCAGTTCTAGATACAGTGCTTTTCCTTACACGGCTCTGAAAAAGTATTCTAACTAATAAGCCTTTTGTTGTTGCTAACAAAAATTATGCCATCATTTTTATAACCCTTTCCCTGCAGGTGATTGTCTTCTTTGGTAATTGTTTTTAAGACTGTCTTTTGAGTGCTACGTTTTTGAGAGGTGCAATTACTCAGAGGTTACTTTTTTTTTTTCTATCCTCCACTTGCTCTCTTTTGCTTCATTAACTGGTAACACACATTTTTCGTCATCTCCGAAACAGAATATTATCTCTTCAAGGCCACTGTTCCTCATCCTCCCTTGTCTCTACTGCTAGAGGTCCAAACATAATTGTTTGATACCATCTTATATAGTCTCAGGCTCCTGTAACAAAATACCGTAGACTAGGTGGTTTAAACAACAGACATGTCTCACCGTTCCTGAGGCTGGAAGTCCATGTCAAGGTGCCCGCAGACCCTATTTCTATTAACTCCTCTCTCATATTTTCTGACTCTTTCTTTTCTGTACTGCATCGTACCTAACTCTTCACAACTATCTTCCATGTTAGTGATTTCCTTTGTTTCACACTCTGATCTACTCTTTTCCCCATTCACTTCGATATACAGATTTGTGGTGTTTGTATGTTCTGTTTCATCATACATGATCGAAACTATGCATGTTCAGTGGTTAAGATGTAACAAATAAGTTTTACTGCTTCATCCAAAACATTCTCAACTGAAACTGGCACCTTTACGGCAAGTGTATGATAGTGAGTACAATTCCTAGTTGAACAATTTGGTGCCACTCGTTCATCTGGGTTTCGGTGCCAGCACTTCTGCCACCATTGCTTTTGCCCCATCGGTGTATCTGTCCACACGACTGTTTCAGGACAACTCACGGGATTCAAAAAACTGAACCAACACTTTGAATATTTCAGCACCATTTTTGCTATTGTGCGTGATCAAGCTCGTAGATCTTTAACGCTTACTTGGCACAAATGCAAGGAAAACAGTGAACCCAGCAAATTTTTTTTTTTTTGGTTGATTCAGTGATTCATGAGACAAAAGTGCCGGTCAGTTGTCAACTCAGTTTCCTGTTCGTATCTTTAAGTGTGTAATTGGAAAGTGGCAGTGCTACCAATTCTTTCATTTACTTTCATCCCGTGGTCAGGTCCCATTGCCAACCGTACAAAGGCTTCGCTAGTCCCTCTCACAGGTGTGTGAACCATAATACGAACAGAGACACTTTTGAATGAAGCTGGAGCTGCCGTGCCAGAGGAACTGCCTCCCATGTCTTTTACCTCAAAATTTGGAGTGTCAAAAAAAGGGCAAAATAACTTTTTTTTTTTCAAAATAGCTTTTGAGCTGAGCCTCAGCAAACTTGTTTCCCAAAGGACGATTTGCAAAGATAACAAGAAAGTATATTGTGACTACTGGACTGAAATTTTTTAAATGTTGTTTAGAATGAACATCACTATGTGATGCTATCGGCACCAATAGAAACGCCTTCCTCCTACTGATGTAATCGTTCCCCTTCCCCTTCCTGTAACTACCCACTGCCATTGTCTCCTAATCGGGACACTATTAAGGCTCCTGCCTGAATCAATGCTTTCCTGAGTAGCAATCTTTATTGGTCTCAAGAAAATGGTGTTGCCTCTTACTTTGAAAGGCCTTTTTTTTTTTTAATTCTTTTGGTTAGCAGGTGCAACACTAATATATACTGTGAAGTGCTTTACAGATTTCTCCTTTTTTGTTTGAAGAGCTATCAGAAACATTTTGTTGTTGTTGGCCCTTTAAAGGACTCATACATCTATGTTTAAAATATTCAATTTGCTCTCTCTATAAATGTGAAATAATTGGACTGAAAATTATGCAGCAAGTTCACTGGCATGTAATCCTGTTCGATTTGCCTGGCATGAGCTACATTGTGAATCATTGGTACCTACAAAGCCCTGGGGGTCTGCTTCATCCCCTCTCAGGAGGGAATCACGGTGAGGTGTATCTGATAGCCTGTGTGACGCCTGGGCCCCTGGCGACAGGTGAGAGCTTTCAGATGAGTGTGTGTGTGGGTGGGGGGGGAGGGTCTCAAAGACTCTTGGTCTAGAGGAGGCAACAGAGTCAGGTGGACTTTTCCACTCTTGACTCCAATCATGTGTGAATCTCCCAGATTCATTTAGCCTGGTTAGAGGGAGGGAGGAAAGTCAGTGACTGGGCAGGTGGTTCTCTAGGAGGAGGCGTTGGGGAGCAACACCCCGTCTGGCAATCAATCAGTTGTGTACTGAACAGCCTAGATGAATCGGGTTGTTGACCACAAGTCCACGAACCCCGGTGAGATGTGCAAAATTTGGGATCTGGGGAATGGGCTCAGAAATTTAGCAAAGACTTGGGGGTGCCCTACCCCAGCTATATAAGAGCTTGTTTAGATGGCATGAGACACCGAGCCTTTGGTCACGTTTTGAACAGCTGTCCTGTGTATGGCCCATACGAGCGGCAAGCCTTCTGAGGCATGACTCAGCGCTGGCCCCGCTCCACCCTGAGGCTCCTGCACTGTGGAACATGAGTGCATGGCCAGGCTGGCTGATTCCCCAGGACAATTGTCAGTGCTCAGCGCCTGGCCCGCCTGATTCAGGTTCCAGTCGTCCACTCACCACATAAGGTCACTTTTCCCAGAACGAGTGGGCTAACGATCCAGACACAAACATTGAGTCTGGGCCTGCTGTGCCCTTGAGAAGACATGACCTGTCACATGGCCCGTAGAGCAGGGTCACATGGGGCCGGCCACCCGTCCTCAAGACCTCACATTGCGTTCTGTGAGGCAGGTGGTTGTGATGGAAGAGCTCTGGGGTCTTGTGAACCCACAGCAAACACTGGAGCCTGACTGACCCCACACAGTTTGGGAGGACGGGCTCATTCAACGGGTTTTTCCGTCAAGCACCAGCTTTCTTAAGTTTCTGCCTCGGACCCCTGACACTGGGCGCTGCCCTCAGGAGTCAGCCTCTCTGTTGCAGTTGCCTCACCAGGGGGAAGTGATGTGCTTTACCTGTTGACCTACACGCCCCGGAGTGGGTGACCACAGCCTGGCTTGGCACACACTGGGGAATCCTACACATGTAATCCAGGACTGAGGCTTGCTAGGCTTTGGACCCCAGAAAGATAGGTGGATGCTGATTGGCCTGAGGGACCAATGCTGCAGCCCCGCGACAGGTGATTTTCCCTGGAAGAGGCTACCCGTGGTCCTCTTTGGGCCCTGAACCCCACAGAGGGGTCGACGCATGCCCCTTGCAGGCCACAGGCTCTGTGCACACGGGCACCTGTGGCTCCTCGCTCTCCCTGAGAGTAGCTGGTCATCCCTCACGGAGAGGCCTCTGCTCAGAATGGGGCACAGAGCTGACCTGCTCCTGGCACATGCGTTCTTCCCTGGGCTTCACTCCTGTAGTTGACCTGCATTCCTGTCTCCTGTCTGGCGGCCTGTCCTTCTCCTCCCAGACACCGGAGGGGGCCCCAGGCCCGGGTAGAATATAACATCTCATCAGGCTCCATGGTATCAACCTCACCAGCCCACTGGCATTCACACCCAGGAGCCCTTTGAGAGAGCAAGACCAAGGACTTTAAGGAGACTGGCTAACATCAAAGAACATGGGCTGTAAGTTGAGGAATTTCTGGGGGTGGGGAGGCATCACCGCGGCTCCTCTGAGACCCAGGCAGGTGCTGGGTACCTTTGTAGGTAATGTTCGCCGAGGCAAAGCTTGGCTAGTGAAGCCAGGGAAAGGCCATTGTGGTGAAGGTGATGACCGCCGTCTCCACTGCCCTCAACACTGGCTGGAGTGACAGACACTGAGACTCTGGGCCTTTTGGGCTGGGTTCTCCCCACAAAACGTCATGTTCTCCAAGGTCTTGTTTTCAAATCACAGACTGTGTAATTTAACAAACACATTGGATAAACGTGCACCTAAGTGGCTTTCTTTGAAGGACTTGTTAACCGGTGTTTGGGGAGAGATGTGTCCCCCAATATTCGGGCCCTCTGACTCACAGGGGACTCTTTTGCGAGACAGGAGCAATTCTGCTGGTAATGTCTCAGGAAGCTGGTTACTGTCCTGGGCACTGCCACCATCCCTTGCGTAGCAGGGTTACAAGGAACTGAAGCTGCCAGGGCAGAGGACACCCTCACTGACAGCACAGAGCCATCACCCGCTGCCTCCTCATCTCCACTGTCTGCACACACACCGAGGGTGACGGCTTCCTGATTCATAGAAGCTACTGAGAGCACATCAACTGTCTGCGGAGTCGCGAGCATCGACTTTTCACTACCTCAGCAGCACCATGGAGAAATAGAGGATCATCCGAGGATGTCACTAAACAGCCTGTTTTAGGGAAAACTTGCTGCTTCAGCAATATGTGCTCCTTAATTAATTGGGGTTAAGATGTCCTTTCTTTTATACAATGATGCTCACGGTGTTTAAAAACTAAAAGATTGGCAACTCTGTGTAAAACGGTGCTCCTTTTCTGAGTGGGGAGATCAAGGGGGAGTGAGGAAAAGTTTGATTCTTGATGTGGCGAGAGGGCGGGGTTAACTTGTCCAAAACCGCTTTCCTGCAGGCAGACTCCCTCCAGGCTTCGTGGACACTGCCCACAGCCAGGGCTTGAGGCTGCCAAAGCCAGTGAGCACTTCCCCGCCACGGGACTTTGGCTCCCGGAGCAGTACCTGCCACACCCCAAGCTCAGAATCAGCCCTGACCAGCAGGGAGAGGCTGGTGATCCCCTTACCCTGAGTGCTTGTCTGATGGAGTAGGGCCTGTGAGTCGCCCTGCTCTTTCCAGCGCCTGCCCACACAGGACCTGGGCTCCTCTGATAGTGCAGCAGAGCCCGAGGTTCGTGCCCCTCTCCTGGGCCCTGGGTCCCCACCGGATCCCTGTCGCTGGCCCAGAAAGCTAGTCACAGTTGGGACTCTCAAATTTCCCACTGTCCCTGTCTCTGTGAACTTCCCCTGATAAACACACCTAGGAAGGGTTCATGTTGTCAGGGCATCCTCTTATGGTCATTCTACAAGTGTGCAAGACTGAGAATGACCCTGTGAAAATAATAGTCGAAAAGTTCACTCCATGATATCTGAAGAAACTATATGAAGTAACTAAACAAACGTAAATGCATTTTCCTGTACTGTGTCCAAAGTACAAGCTTTACATTCAGTATAGAAAAATGAGAATGAGAAGAAGAAAGCCTCCAGACGTGTGAGTTAAGATGCATAGTTCTCAACAATTTGTGGTTAAAGAGAAATGTCAAAGAAAGTTGTTTAAATGAAATTCTCCTCAAATCGATTTCTACGTTCAACGCAGTCCCGATCACAACCTCGGCACACATTTTTTGGGGCAGAAACCGACAAGCAGATCGTAAAATGTATTCGGAAATGCAAACACATAAAGTAGCCCAGAAAAAAAAAATAATAAATCCAATGGCTTTCATTACCTGATTTCAAAATTTACCACAGTATATCTTAATCTAGAGAGTGGGATTCTGGCACAAAGGTAGGCTGTATTGTATGTACATCAATGGCACAGAATCGGGAGTTCAGAAATAAAACCTTACTTTTTACTATCAACTGATTTTAACAAATTTCCCATAAAAATTCAATGGGATGGAGAAGGAGAATGATGGAAGTCGAATCTTTATTTTTTTAACCAAGAAATGGTGTGGGTCAAATGGATACCCACTGGCAAAACAAAAACAAACAAAGAAACAAACAAACAAAAGACTTACATCACATCACACAAAAAAGAACTCAAAATTGATCACAGACCTAAATATAAAACCAATCCTTAAAATTTCTCAAAGAAAATACAGGAGAAAATCTTATGACACTTTAGACATGACATCAAAAGGGTAATTTATACCAGGACAAATGGATCAATGGACATCATCGAAGTTAGAAAGTTTTGCTCTTCAACACCCACTGTTAAAAAAATGAGAAGACAAGCCACAGATTTGGAAAAAATACTTGCAAATTGCACATCTGGTAAAGAAGTTATATCCAGAATACAATACAGCTTAACAAAAAGACAAAAAGCACACTTTTTGAAATAGGCAAAAGATTCAAACAGACATTTCACTAAAGAAGATATATGAGTGGCTATTAAGCAAATCAACACATAGTCAACTCCTTCGTCATTACCAAAATGCAAATGAAAACTACAACGAGATAACACTTCACACGCCATAAAACACCTATAATAAAAAAGGCAATTCCAAGTGTTGGTAATCCTGTGGAAAAAGTGAAAACATCATACACTAGGCTGGAATGCAAAATGATACAGACCCTTTGGAAAGCAGTTTGGCGGTTTATAAAACATCACAGATAAGCTTGCCAGGTTTCATTCCTGGGAATCTACCCAAGAGAAGTGAAAACACATACCACACAAAGACCTGCACAGGACTAGTCACAGTAGGATTGTTCATAATAGCCCCAAACTGTAAACCATCCAAATGTCCATCAATGTGTGGTACAACCATACAGTGGGATGAAAAGGAACTAAATGTTGGTATGTGCCACAGTGTGGATGAACTTCAAAAACATTATGCTAAGTGAAAGAAGCCAGACTTGAAAGATTTCCTATTGTGTGATTCCATTTATAGGAATTCCCAGAAAACAGAAATTTAGAGAAAGGTAAAGCAGATCAGTCATTGTCTAGAGTGGGGGTAGGAGCAGGGAGTAATGAAATTTGATGAGTGCTGCACAAGTCTAAAAATCAGGGAATTTATGAGGCTACATAAATTATATCTCAAGAAACCTTTTTAAAATGTTAATAAGAAATCTAATATTTAGTGTTCTATGGTTTAAATTTACCACATACCATTTGGGGTCTCATACTGGCTCCTTTCTCTTATCTGGCTCTTTTCTATATTTTGGTATGTAATTAAGTATGTTCTACACGCTTTCTTCATGGCATTGACTGTCGCCTCCAGCCCTAAAGTACTCTAACCTTTAGCTCCAACCCAGACACACTTCTCAAATTCCAAACCGGTACTTCTAAGTGTCTATTGGAAAAATCTAGCTCAATATTCCATGGATATCTCAACCTGAAGTCACCTTCTATGGTCTTCATTGCCTTCACCTCATCTTCACCCTCAATACTGTAGTTGCTTTTACAAAATTTATGAATTCTTCTTCTAGTCTCTATACTGAAATATAAATTCTTCCTCACAGTAGCATTATTTTACCAAATTTTAAAAATTTATTGAAGTTCAAGTTCTTAACCAATAAGTAAGGCTGTGGTTCTTTGGTTTCTGCTCTTATCAATGCCAGTAGTAGTTATTAAATTGATATTTTTAGTGTATACATGTGCAGTGCTATTTCCATTACTCTTATATCCCTACACTCGGCGTGTGAATGAAACAATTTCCGGGTAGTCTGGAGTTTACAGTCCAGTGATGAAGACAAACGTGTAAGAAAATGAACATGAAGCAATAGCATCTAACCTCTGGTACGAGAAATCCAGGACATTACCTCCTGGAACAGACAATAGGAAACACGTCTTTGAAATTTAAACGCTTCCCTCACTCCATGGAGAAATCGCTGATTGACCAATCTCTAGAAATGTTTACAATTTGGTGGTTGAAAATGACATGTTTTGACTTCCATTTTCTGGATAACAAATAAGATACACCATTTTTTTTTTTGGTTCATAAATATTTCAATTTCCTCTTCATGATTTACCTTTTTGTACTCTTTCCAATTTGCCATGCATAATCTACTGTCTTTTCTAAATAATTCTTAGAAGCACTGATTGCCTGGGTCTACTCCTAGATGCAGCTCCTGCCCCTCACCACCTGCCCCTCACCACTCGTCGTCTCACTCTGACAGCCAGGGTTCGGGTCCCCTGCTCCGAGCGTGCGGTCTGTACCAGTGCCCACCACAGGGCAAACGAGGCCTCCCCTCCACTCAGCCTGGGGGTGCACACACCTCGGTCCCCTCCCGCGGATCCTGCTGGTTGAGCTGCACTTGTGAAGCTTGCTCTCACTTCGTTTCGTAGGAACCGTCTTACACGTGAAGTACTAATCTGTGTCGGCATCTAGTCACACAAGAGCCCAGCCAAGGTTGGGGGAGGGGACAGGAGTTGTGTGGTTTCCTGAGACCCGTGGACCCCGAGCCCGGTCCCTCAGGCCGCAGCTGGGTCCTCCTCCCTCAGTTGGGCACAGCCATCACACAGATATGTGGCAAGGGACTTGGTAGCCTCCCCACCATGACTTCCTGCCTTCAGGCTTTTAAGAGGTGCCCCATCCCTCTGTGCTCAGCCCGTTCCCCCTTGTTCCACCCTCCACCACCGCCTCCACCACCCTCCATATTCAGTCATCCCACTGAGACTGGAGGATGCTTCCCCTGCGAGGATGCACAGAGACAGAGAGCGTGTCCCCTGAGGCCAAGCCTTTCCTCTCCGGTCATGCCACCCACACAGGAACCCCTGGAAGAACTGAGTATTGCACAGCCCTGTTGTCTGACCGCTTCTGGGAGGCAGAGAGAAGCTCCCTGAAGACGAGGGCCGACTCCAGACCATTCTAGAAAACTGGTTAATGGTCCAGAGGGCTGAAAGTCTCCAAAGCAGCTTCTGACCCCTAGAGGGTTCAGGGTGCAGATGAAGATGGGAGAGGACCCAGGAGGCACCGCGCCCAGCCTGGCCTTGGGAGCTTCGGTGACGGGAATGGTCCCTGTGGACAAGAGAGCCGCGTGCGCCCGGGACCAGTCTGGAGGAGTCCCCGTCGGTCTGGATGGAGGAGGTAGAAGGTGACCCGCGTATCCATAGTGTCCGTGACCACATCCTTCCTTCCTCTCCGAGCCCCTCTCCACAGAGCAGTGCAGACCCAAACACAGAGACAGAGGCCCTCAGAGCATTTTCTAGCAAAATCATCTTTATTTGTAACTTTACACACAATGCCCCCAAAGTGCTGTTCCTACCCCCTATCCTCCCTAGCCCCTCCAACCCCCCATCACCCGCCCCCCAAGCCCTAACAGACCCAACCTTACCCTGACCGACCTGCCTCCCTTCTTGCCCCCCACGTCAGTAGTACCGCCAGGACCAACCCTAGGATGAGGAGGAGCCCCTGGCTCCCGCGGGGGACAGCCAGGTCACACCTAGTATGGCCCCCTGGGGCACCAGGAGGACACCCCAATGGGCCCTACGGGCTGCAGTGCCGCTTTCTCCTCCTCCCTGAGAGCAACGGGCCACACTTTCTCTTTTGAGGCTGAGGAGTGAACCAGCCCCAGAGCCAAAGCTGGCCTCCCAGAGACCCCAAGGTCGGCCCCGGAGAGGGGACTCTTCCCAGCAGGGGCCGGGCCTCCACCCAGAGCGCGCTTCCTAGACTTGGCAACTGGAGGGGCAGCTCGGCTGAGGCCTATTCTCTGAGGGGACAGAGCCTGGGAGCTCCCAGGACCCCCGACCTCCAGGGAACACAAGGCCAGAGGCAGAGACAGGACTCAGGGAGAACCCCCAGGGCAGCAGGCTCTTCTGAGAGTCCAAGAGGAAGGACAGGCTGGGCAGCTCCTCCTCCTCCTCACTGGACCAATCTGCTGGCCCGTGAGTCTTCCTGAAAGGAGCGGTCTCCCTGGGAATGGAGGCGTCCCTGGGTCTCAGGCTAGAGGACGTGCAGCTGTGACCATGGGGAGCAGAGCGGGGCTGTGGAGCCCGGAGTGGTGGGGACTCCCCATGTCCTGAAGAGACAGCAAAGGCTTTGGGCCTGGACAGGTGGGCCTCCGCTGGACGGGGCCTTTGAGGGTCCTTGAAGTCAATCTCTGGAGGGCTGGCTTTGTCGCTGACCCCCTGCTTGGGCCGTGGTCACGACTCTGAGCAACTTGGCCGGCCTCAGACTCAGATGATTGTGAGTCCAGTCGTGGTGCACCATGGCTCGGGGGTGCCTGCACACTCTCTTCTCTCAAGGCCAGGAATCGTTTCTCTACCAGCTGGGAGGGAGGAGGGGGACAGTGACTGCTCTGCAACGTTGTGGTGGCGGGGGCGGGGAGGCGATGAATGGCATTGGAGGGAGGAGGTGGGTGGTGCCCCTGTGACTCGCGACTCGAATCCAAAGACGAGCCTGTGGCTCTCCTGCCATCGTCCTGTGTTGTAGTCACGGCTTCCTGCTCCTCCCCTCCCCTGCTGGGCTCCCCATCCCTTCCTTCCTATCATCCTCTCCTTCCTACGGTCCTGTCCTTCCTGTCATCCTGCACTGCACCCACCCGGAGCTGGCCCTACAGGCAGGGGGGGGTGGACAGAGGCATGTGCACCCCTGCCTGGGGCCCTCGCGCCCAGGTTTGCCTGGGGCTCCCTCTCATGGCTCACCTGACCAGCCCCCTCCTAGGGCCCCTCCCTCCCTTGGTTCTCCTGAGGTTCCCCACCCCGATCTACCTGGAGTCCCTCCTTCTCCTGTTCTACCTGGCTCCCCATCCCACCCTGGCTCGCCTGGGTGCCCCCCCCTCCCCAGGCTATGGGGTTACCTCCCTCCCTTGGCTCACCTGGCCAGGAGTGAGTGCTTCCTCCTGCTCCAACTCCTCAGCTAGGGCTAAGGGATCCAGCTGTGTTTCTGGGGAAAGCAATTGTTCCAGGAATCGGGGGTGAATGACTGCCTCCACCTGAGACGGAAGAAGAAACTGTGAGCATCCTGGTAGGGTGTAACCTGTGAGTCAGCAGGACCCGGGGGAAAAGTGGCAAAGCAAAGACCCGCCACATCCTCGTGCAAGAGGTGAGTGTTTTAGACTGTCACGGTCATCAGTACACACGCGCGCGCACACACACACACACAGGAACACATATACGTACACACACTCACACACTCACACACTCATGCGCCCAACTCAGGAACAAAGAACAGAACTTGATCCCATTGGCCTGGGCAGAACCCAGGTCTGGGTGCTAGAGTGCCACTCCCTGGAACCTTCCAGACCCTGGAGCTCCGAGCCAGCCCACCTTGGTGACGAAGTCTTCCTGGGAACACAGCTCGTCAATGTAGCTCAGGAGGCCCTGGTCCAGGTAGTCCCCGTCCTCTTCCTGCTGGGCGCCTTTCTGTCCTCTTCCCCCGAGGCTGAGTGGGCCGGCCCCACCAGCCCGTCCATGATGTCCATGTACTCTCTCACAGCCTCAGGCGGGATCTCCTTTGGTGCCTTGGTCTCCCGAGGCCTCTGGCGTCTGTGTGGCTCGGACGGGCAGGCTGGGCCCCGGGGACGGCCTTCCTGGCAGTGCACGCTGAGGCTGGGTGAGAGGAGGAGGGAGCGTGAGGGGCTCTGGCTTCCACCTCCCGAGTGTGTGATGCCGAGAGCAGTGTTTGTGGGACATTGGCATCGGCGTGGCCGGCTCAGGACCACGAGAAGCCCTGCGACCGTGGGAGGGGGGAGGTCGGAGGGGAGCATCTAAGGGAATCACATGGGAGGAAGCGTGGAGCCAACCATTCTCCAAAGGGCCCCCATCCAGCCCGCTCCTCAGCAGACTTTCCGTGGGGTCCATTGACGGGGAGGTGGGAGATTATGAAACTTAACCAGGTGCAAACCCTATGGTGACAAAGGGCAGCTGAGACCTCGGCTCCCTTGGCTGTTCTGGTTGAAGACAGCGCCCCCTTGAAAGGGAAAGATCCGCGTGGGGACAGTGGCCCGCCCCGAGCCCCCGTAGCCTTTGCCATGGGCTCCTGAGGGAACACGGTGCCGTACCTGGCTGCGGGCCCACCACCGGTGCTGGGGGCACCCAAGGATCAGGCTTCGCTGGGGCTGGAGGAGCCAGGCCTTGCACCCCCTGCGTCCACTGCCACTGTTGAATCTGCATCTCCTCCTCTGCCTCAAACTCCATGAATCTGGTGGGGGTGGGCGGGGGAAAGGGTGAGGAGGGCACAAGGGTGTGCTGAGGAGGCCGGCCCAGAGCCCAGAAAAGGCAGCAGGTGATGGGAGGATCAGAGAGCAGTTGCCTTGGGGCTGTGGAGGCCCGGACCACTGAGGAGGCAGGAGGCTGGCTGGAGTCTGACCCACTGGCTGGGCACATCCCCCGACCCTGTCCTGTCCCTTAACGTCGAGGCCAGGGGTGGGTCAAGATCAGGGCAGGGCAGAGGTCACAAGAGAGGTAGGTCAGAAGAACCCACGCTCTGAAGGGGAGGGAGGCTCCGGTGGGGAGAAGGGCCTCTGGGCTGTGGGGATCCAGTGCTGGCCAACACTCTCTTCCCAACAGCCTCTCTGATGAGCACCGCCACAGCCGGACCCTGCCTGAGGTCCAGCCCACCCCCTGGCAGGCAGCCCTCGAGACCCAGGACCCTGACTCACTTTTCTGCCATCTCGTAAAAGATCATCCGGTCAAAGTTGCTTCTGCGCTGCCATTCCTGCACGGCCCGCCACACTCCCTCCTCCAACGTCATGGTGGGCTTCAGGCGGGACAGGGACCGGAGCACTGGGCTGTAAACCCGCAGGGTCAGTCAGGGCCTACAGCCCGGCTCCACCCGCCGGACCCACCCAGCTCTGTGGAACACACCACGTGCCCCCATAGCTTCACTGAGCACAGGCAGGTGAGGGAGGAGGAGGCTGGGTGTGCAGAGACAAGCATTCCCAGCTACTGCTGTGACTGCCTCACATGCACACCAGCCCGTCAACCTGGACTTGAGGCTGACCGTCCACTCGCACCCTAGAGATGGGACGCTTTGGCTCTGGGAGCGCTTTTCCTCTTCCAGATTGCCCTTTCATAGCAATAATCACTCTCATTAGTGAGGTGTGGCACGTGCCAGGCAATCTGCTGCCGCTTCACGGCTTAACCCAACGCGTCTTCTCTGCAGTCCTCTAAATGAAGTAGAATTGCCCTCCCCTTTTCACGAGGGACCTGAGGGTGCCGAAGGACATGTCTCCCAGGGTCACAACCCTAGCAGGGGCCAGGCATGGCTGGGAGAAAGGCGTCAGTTGAGATAAGGCACCCGAGGGGATGTCATGAACGGGGCGTGTGACGCATGCTACCGAGAAGGTGCCTTCTCAGAGCGCGGACACCACCCTCAGACCTTGCTTCCAGTCTCCCGGGATGAGGCAACCCGCACGCCCATCCGCGTCCCCCTCCACGTGAAAGCTCCAGACGAGCTCCCGTGCCGCTGTGGAGTGCACTCACATGAGAAAGCAGGAAAGAGCTTCCGCATCGGGACTCTGGGGAAGGTGCTGCCGGCCAGGACCTTGAAGCGCTGCCAACGTCGGAAGTTCTCGTAAACGCTCTTGGGGTTGCAGGAGTCATCCGGCGAGGCCTTGGACTGGGAGGTGGCCATGCCACCCTCCCTGGAAGCCCCACTTGGCCATGGCCTGGCGTTCACTGGGGGGACGCCGGGGGCCGGCTGGGCAGCTGGTGGGGGAGCTCCAGGAGGAAGGCCGAGGGGCCAGCCTCCCTCCACAGCCTGGGTGCCCCCAACGGCCGGGGTGGGCATAATGGGCTCCACCGCGGAGGCTGCCAAGAATAGGGGTGCAGGACACGCAGCGCCCCCATGGAGGGTTCCTGGAGCACTCCAGTTGAGTGGGGCCTGAGTAAGGACCAAGGTCTGAGTCTGGGCGGGCTCTGCTCGCCCCACTTCTGACTTGACCTGGACAACGATGTTGCAAGCCCCAGGCCACTGGAGCCATGACCGGCATCTCTCGCCACCAAAGGCGTCCCGGGGAAAGCCGGCAACACCAGGGGGTGGCCGGGAGGAAATGACGGGGTCACGAGGGGCGGCAGGTGCTGCTCCAGGGTGGCCGGTATGCAGGGCCAGGCATGGATGGGGCAAAGGGCAGTGCCATGAAAGGAGACATGGAAAGCACCGGGGTTCACGGTCACAGACGGTCCGAGTATGCACATGCTGTTGAGACAAAGAAAAGGGTGGATGGAGTAGGAGGATCAGCAAACAGGACCGAGGAGCTGTGGGCCCCCTTGAACCCCTGGGGAATCAGAGTGGTGAGTAGCCTCAACACGTAAGGACCATTTGGACGGGGAACTGCAAGTTGCAAATGTCCTCAGGTGGTTTTCATGCTCCCACCTCAGGCTGAGAATTATTGCGCTGGACGCTTGCTCGCCGTTCACCAAGGCTCCCTGACCACGCCTGCCGAGAAGAAACCGCCCCAGCCAGAGCCGACTGCGAGAGAGCCTCCCTGAGGATTCCCTTACACCTGACCCCGCCGGCCTCAGAGTCTGTCTCCTAAGACGTGGAACAGGCCGGACACCTGCCCTGTGGAAAACGTCCCCGGGCAGATGCACTAGCAGGTAGGGACAATCTCCAAGGTAAGGTCCAGGCACCAAACGGCCTTTGTGAACAGGCAGTGTCTCAACTATTAGAACCCCATCTCCTCCTCAGCCTTCCTTTTCCTGATGCTCCAACATACGTCACTCTCTTTCTTTCCTGGCCTAACACAACGAAACAAAAACTCTTGAGTAATCTCTCTCCACGAGACAGCACCACGAACCCTGATATAACCCCCCTAACAAAGCAGCCCAGTGTGCATGTGCATCTCTAGACCACCACAGCAAGCACTTAATATGCCACTCAGTCCCCAGTGCTCAGAGTCACTGCCACCACTCAGGAGCTCTGTGCCCAGGAGAGAGATCTGTCAAGTCGGCATTGTGTCCCTTAGATACGCCTTTCAGAGCCAGCGATGGCTGCAGAGGATTAGCAAAGGGCCAGGGAATGCAGAGCGGTGGGGCTGTCAGTGGAGGTTTCCACCGAGTCCCATAGCTACTGTTAGATTGGTCGTGGGGCTACAGACTCTCTGTGCTCCTTCCCTTACAGCTCCCAACAACAGCAAGTGAAGACACGGTACAGAAGTGAGACGCAGTGTGAGGCAGGTGTCAGTGGGACGACGTGGTCTGGAACCTATGCCTGTTCAGAGGAACACACGCAGGCCCTGGTCCAGGAGAACCAGGAACACATCATGCGCACGTAATTAATTAACCGGGACAGGTGTCCTAGGACGTTTAACAATAAGACGGAAGATCATCTTCCTGCTTCTGTGCTACTCTCCCTGCTCCTTTTAAAAAGGAACCGGCCCTCAGAGACGTTCCACAGGGACGTCCAAACCGCACTCCACCTCAGTTCCCTGCCATGAAGCAGTGACGTGGCACATGAGCAAACTGTCATCTCAAAGGTAAAACGCAGGGTTGAAGGGTGCCGTGAGATGCACGAGAATATGAAGTAGGTCTGAGGAGCTGAGTTTCCACAGAGGGAGAACAGTTCGGAACAACTCAGGGAAGCGAGCTCCGTCTTGGTGGAAGTTACCCGGCCCCCCTGCCCCTGATGAATCCAAGACAACAGCTACCTGGGCTGGGGAGAAGTGAGCTCTGGGCTGGAAGGAGTGGAGAAGCTCTGGCTGCGGCAGTTAGAGCACCTTCCAGCCTAGCTCGCGGGGAGGGCATTTCTCTGTAGACTTGGCCACAGACAGCCACCCTGGACAACTTTCTTGGCTAAGACCACGTCTCGCCGCTGTCCCCATTAGACCTAGTATACTCAGTTCAAATCCCTTAGAAAGCTATCGGGGCAAGCTCCAGGGTCCCGAAGAACAGGACAGGGGCTAGTTTTCCCCGTGACACTCCCTGTGCCACCGCCACGACACACAACCCCCTGCTCCCTACACACAACACACAGACACACACACACACACACCCACACACCACAGACGTCAAAGTGGCTAGCCTCCCTCTAGAAAGAACCAGTGTGCCCGCTGCCATCCTTTCTCCGGACCCAGGCATTTCTCCTGAGTCGTCCTGATCCATCCCTTAGGAGCCCTCCCGTCCAGTGCTGGCCCAGGTTTCCATTAGCTTCCAGCCTCCTCAGGCGACCTGTCCCTGGAGGTCCAGCGCGCTCCTCCTTCCTCTACTCAGCCCAAAGGATGGTTCCCCAACGCAAACCACATCACACTTATCTCCCAAGCATTTGAAGGACTGCGGGGTCTCTAAACACACGCCCCATCCAGCCTACAGGCTTACCTCCTTTAGAAGCCATCCCCTCAGGCTGAGGGATTGCCCACTGCTGTCAAGTAGCCTCCAAACTGAGAAAGGTGAGGTCCAGGACCAGGAGAGAGAACTGCTCCAACAGATGGTCACCATCAAGTAAAGGAGGGAAAAGTTTGAATCTAAACAGAGGAATGCAGGTCTCACGACATTCCGCAGCGGGGGAGGGGCGGAGGGCAGGTGGGCCTGGGTGGGGGTGGGGAGGCATTCCATGAAGGACCCTGGCAGGTAGGCAAGAACCACGAGTTCATTTCAAACTATTCAGTGGCAACAAGGTTGGTGTGTGCCTCTGCAGGAAAGCTATAAATTGTTTTATCCGGATTCACATGCAAAGGTTTTACTTGATGTTCCCTTTATTTCAATTCTTAATCCACCTACCCAGTGTTGCGTCCCTCGGCCTTCTTCCTACATGGCTCTTGGTCGACTCCAACACGGGCTACACTTTCTGACAAAATCCAGAATGTATAGTCTGGTAAATGCATGGGTCCTTACGGCCACACGGGGCCCTGTGTTTGAAATTAGGCCCGGCTCAGCAGATCCGGCACCTTGGGTTGCTGGGCGCACATCACTCTTCAGGAAGCAGTCCTGTGGCCCCGAGTACCATCCAGAGCTGGATGCTCTGCAGACTCCAGCTGGCCCAGCCTTACTCACGATCCGCTTTGGTCAAGTCCATCAAAGGGGGCCCTGCAGCCTACACGTCCAAGACCAGAAATCACTGCTTCTGTTTCAAAGACCATTTTTGAGGTTAAACATTGAGATTTTTCATTTTAAATAATTTCGATGTAACATTAAACAAGCAATACCTTTGCCGATTTCAAGTCATGCAAAAATGCGATGATGGGTCTTCCGCCCACCTCTTAACCACAGGAATCCAGTGTTGTCCGTTGTTCTTTCCAGAGATGTATTAAGCGACTAAAAGCAAATGCAATCTATTTTTATTTTTTAAAGAAATGCTCTCACTGTTTTTCTGGTGAAAAAATTAACGCAGGCTCCAACATTCTGCAGATTTGTATAATGGTTGCCTTTCAACTGGTAATGTGGCTCCTCTTTGTCCATCTGGAGGCTAGATTCCTAGAACAAGAATTTCTACCGCCCTTAAAATTCAAACTACGTGAAAACATAGGTGGCCACATTTAGCACATAATGGCCACCCAACGGAATTCAAATTCCAGAGCAACGATGAATTTGCTTTTCGTATAATTCTGTCCCGCGCAATACTTTTGGTATGCTTTTGTGGCAAATTTGTTTGCTCCTTGCTGAAATTCACATTGAACTGCGATCCTATATTTCATTTTACCTGGCAACTCTCCAAAAAAGTAAGATATTAAGCTATTTTTAGTTGCTCACCCCTGTACAAGAGAACTTGGAGTAAAGAGACTTGACTGTGTATCTGGCTCTACCACAAAACACGGTTGCATACACTACAGGCTCTCTGGATGATATGGAATGTGGAGGAGCCATCTTATAGCACTGAATGCCTAGGCTTGGTGGCAGTAAGGACAGGAGGAAGGGATAGGAAAGCAGAAAACCTTCTCCTTCCAGAGGTTAATGAGGCCTAACATCTTAAGGTTTAGTTTTTCCCGGATGCTGAAAACCCACTACACATACACCTTGAGACAAAGGCAGAATGCTATTGCCCATGTCCAAACGCGCAAAACTGCTTTCTTAAAGTCATAGCTGGCCAGTCTGATCCTGGAATCCCTGATCATGGGCTTCCAAAATTCCTGTCTGCCTCATAAACCCTTGCTCTGGGAATCTAGGCTGTCCATTGGCATGTGATCTCACGTGCATGGGAATCATGGTAGCACCTCTTAAAAAACTTGTTTGACTCTCAGTTTCATACTATTTGTAAGTGTTAGATTATCATGGTCAAAATGATATCAAAGAGCATTTGCGTTGTGTGTCGTGACAGGAGAGGATTGTTAGGAAACCGGTCAAGGGAGCCGAGGGGCAACGACTTCAGAGGACCGCAAGCAAATCTTTGGGAGACAAGCTTCATTCCCTGCTGGAGCAGCAGAATTCCTGCTGATAGGTGGGTGTGGGGTGGGAAGATGGATTTAGGCGAACTGTTGCACAATCTGAACATTCACTGAGAAGGACTCCTGGTGGCGTGTAAGATGTTTAACTTGCCCTTTACACGGAAAAGTAGACTCAAAAGAAGATGAGAAGGTGAGGTGAGAGCAATTCAAGCAAGATCATGGTGAACTTTCTTTCAAAAACCTACTGCTGGGACTTGAAAAAAATTAACAACTTGAAGATATTTCTCAGGGCTTGAGCTTTTATCACAGGGAATCCTGTTGAGGCAAAATATTGTTCTCGGACACTCATTCGAGAATGGGAGGCTTTCTTGTTGCTTTCCTGCCTTTGTCCAGCCAGTCAACCAACTGTTACAAGAGTCTCCCTCATGCCTCTGACAGAATTACAATGAGTCTTCTTGGGACCACTGGAACGAAAATTGCATTGGGGAAAGATGATCTGGTTCCAATATCGCAATCATTTTTGTATTACATCGAAGTCCAAGACCCAAGAAGCAGATAGAACCAAAGTTGTCTCAAACGGATTTGGGGAAGGTTGGTCATGCAAGGGGACATCTAAAAGTGCTTTGGACCCTGATTTTCTGAGTATTCCTACAGAAAGTTCAACGCGGGCATTTAGTGCATAAGAAAACATCTCTGGACGTGGCCTCAGAAAACATCTTCCACCCGATCAGGGATCACTGAAGGCATGTTGAGACACCAAGTTTTGTCGGGTTTTTCAGTCCAGGCACTCAGAGAAGCTCAGCTATCAGATGTGAGTGGTCTTCAGAGTTATCCTGTGGCGTGAGAAATGCTCTAATCTTGTTAATGACCAGAAAGAGGATCGGAAGATTGCATTTTTCTTTGGAACATATGACAAACTCGAGTCAGTGCATCGATTCTGCTAAGAAGAAACATATATGCTCGCCAACAGAAAATGTGCAAACAATACAAAAGCGAGGGGTAGGGTAAAATTGTTTCCGCGCTGTCTGCTGTGACAACGGAAACTGGCCCGGAGTGCCACGTCTTTATCGACGTTTTAATAAAAACCGTGCAAAAGTAACACCTGTGAAATCATCATTTATTGAAAAACCTCCGTGTACTCAATAAATACACTAAGGGAAACCACCTTGTGCAGTTAATGCGTTTGGAAAAACTCTAGCAATGGAGTCAGAGGAAGTATCTCTTAGAGTGTTTTGCCAGGTCTAAAATTCTTTGCCAGAATTATTTAATGGAAATTTCAGACTTGCTAGGGAAAAAGATCTATTATTTTTGGAAACCAGGATACGCGATCCAAAGGGCATGAAAGCGCTTGCGCCAAATTGAGGATGCGTGCTTTAGGTAGACCCTCCGAAGCTCTTTTCAGGAGGGTCGTATTGAAGTGCACGGATTGCACTCGAGCAAATTTAAGATCCTGTGTTCATTTCGCACACGCTGGGTTTAACGAGGGATGGCCAGGGAATGGCCACGGAAACTTCCGGGAGGAGGAGGCCGCTCCACAGCGGCTGCGCAGAGAACGCCGACCCTCGCTTCTTTCCTCGCTGGTACAGACGGCCTAGGACACTTCCTGCGGGCCTCGGGCCCACACGCATGCGCGCGCCCCCGGCTGCGTCTCTCGTGCGCCTGGGCCACGGTCCTGCAACTGCTCCCAGGGTCCGTTGCGGCGGTTCGCGGTGGGAGAAGCGCATTGCGCCTGCCGGTAGGGCGGGGCCTCAACGGCCGTCGTTGCTGGGTCGGGGCCTCCCATGGCGGCCTCCAAGGTCGGTTATGTGAACGGGAAGTCGTGGATGCGCGGACTCTTCACACCTCAGGTGTCGCTGCTGTTGACTGTTGGTGTCAGTGGGGGCTGTTTCCATCCTGGGTCTGTGTGGGGGAGCTGCCCCACGGAGTGGGGCCATGTCCCTGCACAGCTCACTTCGGTGGTGGTCACACCGCGGGACTGGCACCACTGGGAACGGGCTTCATGGACGGTTTAGTGATTGCGGGGCCTACGGTGGGGGTCTACTAATGTGTGTGAGCTGTTAAACTCTATGGTGGGTGGGTGGGGGGTCCGTCTGTGTCTGCCGCATTCAGAATAATACAAAGAGTTAGAGAGCAGGTCTTCCGAATTTTGAAAACTGTCATCCCGTTCAGCAAAAAGTAGCTCAGGTCATTAAAAATGATAGGCACTGAGTGCAGCTCTCACTTCCATCCTCAGTTTCACTACTGTCCTCTTTCTTAGCATGAAAATACCAACCAACGTGTATGGTCGCATCGCACTCTTTTCAGCGAGTGATCGACTCTGCGCGATGCGGTAGTAATGAGGCTGAGTCAAACCGAGATGGAATTGCAAGCCTAGGTCGGTTAGTGATGCAAGAGTTCAGCAAAGATCAACAGAAGCATGATCCACACTTACTTTTTAGAGTGAGCTGATATGGGTGCTTAATCTTTGCCAGCATACCCCTGCAAGTGCATGTGGGGCCGAAGGTGGTTTATGTTTGAATCCTGGGTGAGAGAAGATCTGTGTGGGTGTCTTCGTAGTGTGAGGGGCGTGTGTTTAAGGGTGTTTGTGTTGCGTGCTTGTTTTGGGAAATGGGTAAGTTGCGAGTTGGGTATATCTCGAAATGTGATGTTCTGGTGTGTATTTGTGGAGCTCGTGGCATCGTAGAACTTGATGGTCAGTGGGTGGTTTTCTGCATATCATTATTCGGTGCGTCTGTTGGGGCCGTGTGTTCATGATCTAGTTTGAGGTTCATTTGTATTTATTGATAGAGTCGGTGGGAATCTGATGAGTATATTTATATGTGCAGGTTGAATGTCTACGGAATGTTTGGGGCAAGTGGAAGTCATGAGTGTTTTTTGTGAGAGAGGGTGAGGTTGAGTTAATTTAGACCATTTGAGACGTAAATCTAATTCCCTCAAGGGGTTAGGATTATGTATTTGTGATGTAGAACATTGGAAATGTGTGTGTTCTGAATGTTGGAAATTTGTGAGTGTCTAATGGTGGGTTTGGAATTTTTAAGTTGCATGTGCATATTGGCATGTTGGAAAAAGTGCCTATGTTATATTGGGGTAGGGCATATTTTGGAAGTGTGAAGGGATCCTTTATACATGTTTGGGGTGTGCTGTGTGATCGCATGTGTTTTTGGTGATTTTCAGGAATTGTGAGTATGTACTTGTGAGTGTAAATCAAGTCTGTGACCTGGGAAGGTGCTGTCATAGATGTGCAGATGATTGGTGATGTGTGGTTTATATGAATCTGTATTCTGGAAGATAGTAGGGTTTCTTCAGTGTGAGCATTTTGGAGCGTTGGTATTTTGTAGATGCAGGTAGTTTGAAGTTTTACGTGTATTTGAGAGAGGGTATGTTTGCATACTTGTGGTGTGCTGGGTAATTGTGTTGGCAGAGCCATTAATGCCAGAGTCTTGGACCAAGAACACTGTATCCGATATGCAGTCAGCAAGTAGAGCTTGAGAGCTAGCTAGTTCATCAGGGAACCAGCAGAAAGAAAGGGGCTGGCTGGCTCTCCGATAGGACGTGTGACAGTTATTTTTAGCGGGTATTGGGAGAGCAAGGTGGCCATTGGGGAAAGCTGGAGGACTGTCCCGTGATTTTTATTGCTGTGGTCAGCAAACAATATCTCCATCTCATGGTCAGCAGATGCATGCTCAATGTTGTCTCATGATGGGGTTTTCTTTCAGTTTATGTAAAACAGACTGACACAGGAATTTACTTGTAATTATGATATGGTCTTGAAAGGAGGCTAGCACACTGCTTACCCACTCTAACATCTTAATCGGAAAACCTTAGTTTTAATTTTATTAAGAATTGTTTTGGAGGTTAACATATGGTCTATCTTGGAAATGTTTATGTACCTTTTAGAAAAAAAAACATGTAATTTTGTTGTTTGATGGAGAGCTGTGTGTGTATGTGTGTGTGTGTGTATATACACATAATACATACATATATATATTGTATGTATATGATCTTTAATGTTTACTGTTGTTTAAGTCTTCTCTTTCGTTATGGCTCTTGTGTCCGGTTGTTCTCTTTATTCCTTAATGAAGAATAGCAGTCTCCAACTATTATTCTTTCTTCTGTCAGTGTTTGCTTCATTTGTTGAGGAGCCCTGATACTTGGTGTGAATATATTTATGATTTTTATTTTTTCTTGGAGAATTGACCCTTTTCTCATTATATCAATTCTTTCTTTGTCTCTTGAGGGAGATTTAACTGAAAGTCTGCTTTGTCTGATGTTTGTATAGGCAACCCTGCTCTCTCGGGTTATTATTTGCGTGGAATATTTTCCCATTCTCATTCAATTTATGTGTTTCCATAACTCTAAACTGAGTCTCTTGTGGAGAGCTGAATGCTGGAATCTGTTTTTTATCCATTCTGTCAATCTTTTGATTGGTGATTTTAATCAATCATCTTTAAAGTAATTACTGATAGGGAAAGACTTTCTTTTGACGTTTTTGTATTTGCTTTCTATATTGATTCATAAAAATTTTGTCCCTTGTTTATCTTATTGCCTGCCTTTCTGTTTATTTGAATTTTTTTGTAGTGACACATTTGATTCCCTTTTCATTTCCTTTGCTGTATATTTCATAAATATACATAGTTTTGTTATCATGGGGATTACATATAACATCTTAAAGTCATAACAATCTATTTTATACTGATAACAACTTAAATTCTATAAGTGCAAAATTCTACTCATTCACGCCTCTGCCCTTGGTTATGTGATTGCTGTTAAAAAAACTATCTATATATTGTATACCCATTAACATATATTTATAGTTTTTTTCCTTTAATCATCTTGAATATAAAAAGAGTTACAACCCAATGTTAATACTGCCCTTTTTTCATATTTCTTTGTGTATTTACCTTAACCACTTTTCTTCCCTGCATTCTTTTGTGTATTTACTTTATCCAAAGAACTTTACCTTTTCTTCTGGCTTTGAGTCATTAAAGTACTGTTTAGTACTCTCTATTTCAACTTGAAGGACTCCCTTTAGCCTTTTTGTTGGGAAGGTCTGGTTTTAATGAACTCCTTCAAGTTCTGTTTATCTAAAATGCCTTAATTTCTCCTTTATTTGAAGTACAGTTTTTGCTGTATATAGAATTCTCAATTTACAGGTGTTTTTTTTTTTTCTTTCAGCACCTTAAATATATCATCCCAGTTCCTTCTGGCCCGAAGAGTTCTGCCGAGAACCCATTAATAATGTTATTTGGCATCATTCGTACATGATGAGTCACTTTTCTATTACTGCTTTCAAGATTTTTTTTTTTTTGTCAGCTGATTATAATGTGTTTCAGTGTGGGTCTCTTTGATTTTGTCCTCCTTGAGTTTGCTTAGCTTGTATTTTTATATTCCATGTTTTTCCACAACATTTGGGAGGTATTTGTCCATTATTTCTTCAGATAAGCTCTCTGCCTCTGTCTCACCCCCTGTTTTTTTCTTGCGGGTCTCCCATCATGCATGTATTGGTTGGTTCGTGGATTCCCATAATTCCCTTAGGCTCTATTCATGTTTTTCATTCTTTTTCCTTTGAGAACCGATCATTTCAGTGACTTATCTTCAATTGTGCTGATGCCTTCTGCCTTTTTAAATTTGCTCTCAAACCCCTCTTATGAATTTTTCAATTTAGTTATATGGTTTAGCTCCCAATTTCAGGTTTTTTATTTTAATAAATTCTCTCTGTGCTATTCTCATTTTGTTCATGTATCATCTTCCTGATTTCCTTTAGCTCATTATATTGTGTCTTCCTTTTTCTTTATGAGCATATTTAAGACAGCGGTTTTGAAGTATTCATCTAGGAAGTCTGAAGCCTGTGTTTTTTTAGTGTCAATTTCTGGAGATTCATGATGTTCCTTTGGGTCATGTTTCCTTGTTTTCTTTCTACGCTTTGTGGGCTTTTATCAAAAATTTCACATTTGGAAAAACAGCCACCTCATTTAGTTTTGCAGCCTGGGTAATGTTCCAAGGAAGACCAACACTGTTCAGTCCAGTATAAAGTCTCCTCAGGTCTTTTCTGATGCTGCATATTCCTGGGCCTGTGTGAGCATCCGCCGCCCCCCGACGTTATTCTCCCACATAGACAGCTGCTTTAAATTTCTTAATTTCCGTAAGAGTCTCTCCTTTGGATTCTTGAGCCTTAAATATTCTGCTGTGTTCCTCTGCCGAACTCTCTGATCTCCAGGTGCAGGTAAGTCTGCAGTTGCCCTAAAGTTTTTATGTGCCATGGCATCCATCACTTCTTTCACAGCCACCAGTCTGATATACAAAATATCCTCCATTGCAATCTCAACTCTGAGTCATGTGAGACAGAAATCAGTCTCTCAGCCCCAGGCAAGCCAAATATTGCAATCAAGTTACACTCTTTTTCTTTTCTTGCAAGAGAGAACCTGTAATTGGGTGGCTTTCACCCTATTGAGCCACGAATGGGTTAAGACGAGAGTGAGTAAAAGGGACATGAAATGTCTTGCCATTTTGAATGTGGCTCTTTTCTTTTATCAGACATTTGCTTAGTTGCTTCAGATCACTGATTGGCTTCTAGAGCTCTCAAGAAAGATTTTTTTACTCTGTCCATTATTCACTTGATGTTTTTCATGGGGATACAAGGCCAGAAGCCTCCCACTCTGCCATTGTGCTTACGTCACTACTCTCCCTTCATTTTTTGAAAGATGGTTTTGCCAGATATACAATTCTTGGTTAACAATTCTTCCAGCATTTTAAAAATGTTACTCACTTGCCTTTTCCCTTGATTGTTTCAAGTTCTCTGTTTTTAGTTTTGACAATTTTACTATGTTGTTCTTTGTGTAGATCTCATGAAGCTTATCTCATTGGGATTCATTGAGTTGATTGGATATGTAGATACATGTATTTCCTGCATTTGAGGAGTATGAGGCGATTCTTTTTTCAAATAGTTCCCTGACTTCCTATCTCCTCTTTTCTTCTGGGATTCCTCTTATGTGTATATATTCATGTGGCACGTAATGATGTTTTCGTCAGTGATGGACCATATACACAAAGGTCGCCCCATAAGGTTATAATTGAGTTGAAAAATTCCTATCGCCTAATTATGCTATTGCAACATGACAGCTATCCTGATACCCTAGTCATTGTAATGTCATAGTGTGACACATCACTCATGTGTTTGGTGATACTGGTGTAAAACCTACTGTGCTGCCAATAGTATACAAAATTTGGCACGCGCGATTACAGTAGTAAGCTATACCACCTAGCTTTGTGTAAGTACACTCTATGATGTTCACACGATAAAGAATTGCATTACTTGCATTCTCAGAACATACCAGCCATCATTAAGTGACACATGACCGTATTGGCATACTTGGTAGTGTCCTATAGGTCTCTTAGGTTCTACTGATTATTCCTTAGTCTTTTCTTTTCTGACCCGCAGAGTGGATATTCTCTACAGTTCTTTCTCACATTTGCCAGTTCTTTATTATGCCTGCTCAAATCTGCTGTTCAACCCTGCTAGTGATTTTACACCAGTTCTTTTATTTTTAAAGTCCAGAAATATATGTTTCATTCATTTTTGTAATTTCTACCTGTTTATTAACATGCTTCATTTGGTGAGATACCATTCCCCTGATTTCCTTTAATTCTTTGTCCAAAATTTCATTTCGCACTATGGGAATATATAAGAGAGTGATTTAAAGTATTTGTAATGTCTGGGTTACCTCATAGGACAATATTTATTATTTTTCCTCATGATGGGTCATTACTTTCTTATTCCATGCCTCCTATCTTTTTGTTGAAAGCTCGTATGTTAAGTAATATGAAGAGGAAATTCTGGAAATCGCATTCTTTTTTCTGAGGGTTTGCTGTTGTAGCTCTTTGGTGTTTGGCGTTAGTGTTGGTCATGTTTGTGTCACTTTATCCTGCATTAGGGAAGATTGCAATGGTTTTTACAGGTGGACAGGAACTTTCCTGGTGTGATAAGCCTATACTCCTTTTGTGATTTTATTTCAGGTTAATATAAAACAGTGTTGCTTTTCTAATGTATTTTTCTGTTCCAGGCTACTAACATTTAAGATTCAAAACATTTGAGAAAGTATGTTAAACATGGTCCCCTAGAACTTTGCTTTTTGTAAGTATACTGCAAGTATTCAGTGGCGATATTTTGAAAAAAAATGATATATATATTAGAGAGAGAGAGAGAAAGATAGAGTGAGCAAGCGTGCGCGCGTGAGCCACATCATATCATGAACTGAAAAAAACCATCTTTTAGTGCTTTGAACCCAGTCAGATTAGAGAACACAATTTAGAAACCCCAGAAACCAATTCAGATTGACCTTTTGTTAAGCTAAGGAATAAAACAAGTTGAATGGTACCTTACTGTACTGGATCAAGTGAAGGTAATAAAAGCATGAGCTCCGGCTCATTACACATAAAGACTGAAAGAATGTATGTCTGCTCTGAAAGGAAGCTTTTTCTCCTGTAGCCACAGAGTTAAGATTTTTGAAAAACAAAACCCAGAGTCTCATTTTTAATGAAAATGCAAGGTGAATTTCCAACTTTGGCAGAGTATGTTCTGTTAAAGTGAGGAAATTTATTGGGAAGGAAGAATTCTTGGACAAATTGAAATGAAAACATGTAAAGTTCTGATGAAGCTGGGGACCTGAACCCCTAAATCCACTGATTATTTCTTGCTTGTAGAAACAGCCATTCCAGGGCCATCGGGATTAACCCTGCTTTGCTTGAGTAAAATTACACTGTCTGCCTCTAGAGAAGTTGCCTTGCAAGACAGTGCTGATTGTCCTCAAACCCACCCCACTACCCCTCCTTGTTTAGATGTATAACTAGACTTAAGTCTCAACACCACAAAGAGAGTTAAAATTTGACCCAATAGTGGGGCACTGCAACTCAGAAACTGCATGATTTTCCCGATTCTACGATATAATCCAGGGAATAATGTTTGAAAGACAAAAGGGTGTAGGAATAATGGTGGACAGAATATAAAGTTGTATCAGGCTACTATATTGATATGGGCCCACTAAGCAGAGATTGTAAGACTGAGTTTGAAAGCTTGAGTGGATAGACAGGGCTCTAACAATTTGTGGTTTGGTTAGCAGTAACATGGAATAAAAAAGGTGGCCTATATTAAATTAGGTTGAAATGCCAGACTTTTTTGGTATATTATAAAGGAAGATACCCAAAAGCTTAGGGAGATTGGAATTTTTAGAGAGTAATTTGTTGTTTTCAGCACAGGAAGGACCAAAGGGCACGACTTTCACCATGACTGTGAGAAGTAAATTCATGAGCATAGCCTTAGAATCTTTAAATGAATACTATGGCCACTCTTCCATGTAGCCAGGAATTACAGTGCTGCCACTGAATTGGGTCCTTTAATTTCGGTTTAAAATGTGCTAAGATTATAAATTACCCTGTTCATATATTTAAGGTTACCCTCTTCATGTATTTTCAAGTGTATAGTACAGTAGTAACTAAAAGCACAGTGTTTTACAGCACATCTCTAGAACTTTCTCATCTTGCATAAGTGAGATGTCATATGTTTTGATCAGCAACTCTGAGTGTTCCTCTTGCTCAGACACTAGCAAAGTACATTCTACTTTCTGCTTTCATAAGTTTTGCTATTTTATAGACCTCATGTAAGTGGAATCATGAAGTATGTGTCCTTCTGTGATTGGCTTCCTTTATTTAGCGTAATGTCCTCAAAGTTCATTCTTGTTTTTGCTTATAGCAGAATTTGCTTCTTTTTAATGCTGAATAATATTACATTGTATATTTTTTCTTTGTCCATTTATCTGTCAATGGACATTTAAATTGTTTGCACAACAGGCTATTGTGAATAATGCTGCAGTGGACGTGGAAGTGCAAAATATCTCTTTGTAATCCTGATTTTAATTCTTTTGGATAAATACTCACAAGTGAAGTTGCTGGATCATATGGTAATGTTTTATTTTTAATTATTTGAGGTGTCTCCATGTTTTCTGTTGTGACAGAACTGCTTTACTGACACTGACAGGGCACAAGGTCCAGTTTCTCCACAGCAAGAACTGTTGTCTTTGGATTTTTTTTAAATGGCTATCCTAATGCGGATGAGGCAATTTCATTGTGGTTTTGATTTGCATTTTCCTGTTGATTAGAGATGTCAAACACCTTTTCATATATCTGTTAGCCATTCTTTGGGGGATTATCTACTCAATACTTTGCCCTTTTTTTTTATGATCCCGTGGAGCATTTATGCACATGTAGTATGTATGTATGTATGTATGTAGTATGTATTATGTATGTATGTATTGATGGCGAAATTTGGTTAACCAAATCCATTAAGTTTCAGGCAACAATTCAATAGTAAGGGATATACTACATTGCATGTGTTAATCACCCATAGTTAGATTTCTTTCTGTCATTATGTATTGACCTCTTTTACCCCATTTACCTCCCCCCTCCACCCCACTACTGGTAACCACTAGTCAGGTGTCAATGTCCATGAGTCTTTACGTGTTTGTCCTGTTCATTTGTTACTTTAGGTTCATATCCCGCATGCAAAGTGATATCATGCGGTGGTCAACTTTTTCTGTCTGGCTTTTTCGCTTAGCATGATTATCTCAAGGTCCATCCATATTATTGCAAATGGCAGTATTCATGTCTTCTTATGGCGAGTAATATCCCATTGTATATGTACCACAGCTTCTTTATCCAATCATTTATCGTAGGACATTTCAGTTGCTTCCATGTCCTGGCTACTGTGAATAATGCTGCTATGAATGTTAGTGTACAAATATCTTTTGGATATGTGTTTTCAGGTCTTTAGGATAAATATACAGTAGAGGGATTGCTGGATCGTATGGTAGATCAATTCTTAGTTTTTCAAGGAACCTCCATACTGTTTTCCATAGTGGCTGTACCAATTGCAGTCCCACCAGCAGTGTATGAGGGTTCCTTTTTCTCTACATCCTCTCCAACAATTGTTATTTTCCTATTGATAGCAACTATTCTAACAGGTGTGAGATGGTATCTCATTGTGGTTTCATTTACATTTCCTCCATAGCTATCGATGTTGAGCATCTTTTCATATTTTTTTTTTTTTTGCCATTTGTATGTCTTCCTGGGAGAAGTGTCCATCAGTTCTTCTGCCCATTTTTTAGTTGGATAATTTGGTTTTTTTTGTCATTGAGTTGTATGAGTTCTTTGTATCTTTTGAATATAGGCCCTTATGAGAGGCGTTGCTTGCAAATGTATTTCATATTCGGATGGTTTCTCTTTACCTTGTTGCCAGTTTCTTTTTGCTGTGCAGAAGCTTTTTACTTGATATAGTCTCATTCATTTATTTTGCTTTTACACTCTTGTCTTTGAGGTCAAACTCATAAAATCCTCTTTAAAGTCCAAGGTCCATGAGTTTAGTTCCTATATTTTTCTACTATGTATTTTATTGTCTCAGTTCTTAATATTCAGGCCTTTAATCCATTTCGAGTTAATTTTGGTGTATGATGATAGACAACAGTCTAGTTTCATTCTTTGCAGGTGGCTTTCAAGTTTTCCCAGCACCATTTATCGAAGAGGCTTTCCTTTCGCCAACTGTATGTTTTGGTTCTTTTGTCAAAAATTATTTACCTGTATGAACATGGTTTACTTCTGGACTCTCAATTCTGTTCCGCTAGTCAGTTGGTCCTTTTTCTGCCAATACCATGCTGTTTTGATATGTTGCTTGTAGTACAGTTTGAAGTCAGGCAGAGTGATGCCTACAGCCTCGTTCTTTTTTTTCACGATGGCTTTGGCGATTCTGAGTCTTTGTGCTTCCATACAAATCTGATGATTTTTTGTTTTTATTTCTTTAAAAAAATGCCTATTTGAATTTGATGGGATTGCATTAAATCTGTATAATGTTTATGTAATAAGGTCATTTTAACTGTGTCAGTTCTCTAATCCAAGAACACGGAATATCTTTCCATTTCTTTGTATCTTCTTTGATTTCTTTTAATAGGGTCTTAAAGTTTTATTATATATGTCCTTTCCATGTTTCATTAAATTAATGCCTCAGTATTTTTATTTTTATGATGCAATTGCAAAAGGAATTATTTTTCCATTTCTTTTCTGACACTTCATTATTAGAGTATAGAAATGCTATGGATTTTTGAACGTTGATTTTGAATGTAAATACTTTACTGTATTCGCTTATTGTTTTGGTAGTGTTCTTGTGGAGTCTTTAGTGTTTTCTATATAGAGAATTGTGTCATCCACAAATAGTGACAGTTGGGCTTTTCATTTCCTATTTGGATGCTTTTTATATCTCTGTTGTCTGATTGCACTCAGTATTAATGTTAAATTGAATAACAGTAGCGATATTGGGACAGCCTTGCCTTGTTTCTGATCTTAGAGGAAAGGTTTTTAGTTTTTCACCGTTAAGTATAATGTTAGCCGAGGGTTTGTTATAGATGGCCTTTATTATGTTTCCTTCTATACTGATTTTGTTAAATGTTTTGATCATAAATGGATGCTATATCTTGTCAATGGCTTTTCTGCATCTATTGATATGATCATATGATTCTTATTCTTTAATTTGTTTATGTGGTGTATCACATTAATTGATTCGCGTATGTTGAACCATCCCTGTGCCTCTGGGATGAAGCCCAATTGAATGTGGTGTATAGTCTTTTTAATATGTTGCTGTATTCAGTTTGCTAGTATCTTATTTAGGATTTTTGCATGGTGTGTTCAAGAGAGATATTGATCTGTATTTTCTTTTTATGTGTTATACCATGTTTTGGTATCAGAGTAATATAGGCTCATAAAATGAGTTGGGAAGTATTGCCTCTTGTTTAATTTTTTGAAAGAGTTTGAGGAGAATAGGTATTAAATCTTTGAATGTTTGGTAGAATGCACTGGTGAAGCCATCTGGTCCTGGACTGCTTACTTTTTATAGGTTTATGATGACTGTTTCAAATTTCTATACTACTCATCGGTCTATTTAATTTCAATTCTTCTTGATTCAGTTAGGAAGGTTATTTTCTAAGTACTGGTACATTACTTCTAGGTTATTAAATTTGGTGCTAATACTTTTTTCCTGGTATTCTTGTATGATACTTGTATCCCTGTGAAGTCAGTCGTAATTTCCCCTATTTCATCACTGATTTGCTCATTTGTGTCCTTTCTCTTTTTCTTGAGTGAGTCTAGCCAGAGGTTTGCCAATTTTATTTACCTTCTCAAAGAACCATCTCCTTGTTGCATTTATTTTTTCTTTGATTTTTTGTTGTTTCAGTTTCATTTATTTCTGCTTTAATTTTGATTATTTTTTTTTCCATCTACTGACTTTAGGCTTCATTTATTTTCCTTTTCTAGTTTTCTAAGATGAAGCATTAGCTTGTTTATTTGAGCTCATTCTTGGTTTGGAGATAGGACTGTAAATGATATGAAATTTCCTCTATGACCACTTTTGCCCTGTCCCAGAAGTTTTGATATGTTGTACTATCATTATCATTTGTTTCTATGTATCTCTTGATCTCTCTTTTTATTTCTTTTGATCAGTTATTCTTCAGTATCATGTTCTTTCATCTCCATGTATTTGTGGTATTTCCTGATTTCTTTTTGCAGTTGATGTCTATGTTCAAAGCATTATGATCAGAAAATATGATTTCAACTCTCTTATATTATTGCAGGAAGCAACACTCAACAGAGGAAATTAGACACTCAGACAACTTTTTTTAGAGGAAGGAGAATTTATTGCCAGCAGAGAGCATGGGGCATTCAACAGACCCAAAGAACGATCTCTTGTTAGATTTTCTTTCAGCTTATACACCCTTGCTTATATGCCCTTGCAATGTCCATGCAAGGGATGCGTGATTCCTTTGTCTGAGGTTTCATGTGTGCTTCAGGACTCAGGATGGGAGGGGGAGCTTCGGGTGGTGGGCCACAATGGGGGAGGAATTTCCAGACCACTGGTCTTACAGGTCGTTTGTTTTGTAGAACCCCTGACCTTGACATTATCAGCACCATTATAGGATTCTTGAACAGAGAGATGGGATCTGCTCAGCGGATTCCTATCCAAAGGCTGAGCTCTAATTGTAACATAACAAGCAGTTTTACACAGTCTTGTTATTCCTACACAGCTACAGAGAAAAGAACATTTAATTGGATATCAAGCTATGAATCAATAGATATGAGCTGGAGAGTCCTTGAGGTGGGGGAGGTAGCTATGGGAAAACATATTAGTTGAAGAGCACTGGGCAGTAGGTGGAGAGAGCAGTTTTAACTGGTTGTCAGTTACTTCTGCAGGCCCTTTCCTTTGCATTTTTTTTCAGACGCCTCCTCTTCACTTCTAATATTTGCCGAGGCTATCTCTGTGTCTCAGTATGTGGTCTATCCTTGAGAATGTTCCATGTGCACTAGAGAAAAATGTATAAGCAGCCGTTTTGGGATGAAAGGCTCTCAAAATGTCAATTAAGTCCAGTTGGTCTAATGTGTCATTTAAGGGTGCTATTTCCTTATTGATTTTCTGTTTGGATGATCTGTCCATATCAACAGTGGGGTATTTAGGTCCCCTACTATGATAGTGTTTTGGTCTGTTTCTCCCTTTAGTTCTGTTAGTAATTGCTCTACATATTTTGGGGCTCCCTGATTGGGAGCATAGATATATAATAAGTGCTATTTTTGGTGCATGATTCCCTTTATCATTATGAAGTGTCCCTCAGTATCTTTCTTTACCTTTTTGATTTTGAAGTATATTTCATGTAATATTAGTACTGATACTCCCACTTTTCTCCAAATGTCATTTGCTTAAATATCATTTTCACTTTGAGTCTTTATTTGTCTTTGGAGCTGAGATGTGTCTCCTGGAGGCAGCATATGGTTGAGTTTTGTTTTTTGATCCATTCTGCAACTCTGTGCCTTTTTATTGGTGAGTTCAGTCCATTTACATTTGAGTGGTTATTGAAACATGAGGTCTTCTTGTAGCCATTTTATCTTTTGCTTTCTGGTAGCTCAGTGTTTCCATTGCTTCCTTGTCCTTGTGTTCTGTTTTTATTTTGGTTGGCTTTTTGGGTTTTGCCTCTGGTTCTTCTTGTTTTATGTTACATAATTCAGTTCTGAATCTTTGGTATGTGGTTACCATTATGAATATGTAAAGGATAGTTATATATAGATAGTCGTCCATTTTCTTCTGTGCATGCTTTATCTCCATTCTTCTTTGCGAATTTGGATCTTTGAATCCCTCCTTTTTAGTCATTGTTATCTCAGTTCATTCCTATGTATGCTGAATGTTTATTACTATCTTGTTATAACAATTCTGTTATTATTATTTAAGTTTATAATGCCCTGTTCTTAGTAAGGGTTGTACTCCTCTGCTTCTATTTGCCTGATAGTCACTTTACTTCTATTTATGTTTTTGTTTTTGCTTTTGTTTTTTTTGTTTTTTTGTTTGTTTGTTTGTTTGTTTTTGTCATTTTGTTTTAGATGAGCTTCCACCTTTAAGTATTTCCTGTAGAGCAGGCCTCATAGTGGAGAATTCCCTCAATTTTTGTATGTCTGGAAAGTCTTAATTTCTCCCTCATATCTAAAGGAGAACTTTGCTGGATACATTATTCTAGGCAGGTAGTTCCTTTCACTTAATAGTTTAAATATTTGATTCCATTCCTTTCTGGCTTGTAAGGTTTGCGCTGAGAAGTCTGAGGATAATCTAATGGTTTACCTATATATATTACCATCTTCTTTTCCCTGGCTGCCCTGAAAATTCTGTCTTTGTCGTTAATTTTTGATAATTTTAATACAGTATGTCTTGGTGAAAGCCTTTTTGGGTTGAGGTAATTGGGTGTTCTATTGATTTCTTGAATTCCAAGCTCCACTTCATTCCCTAGATTTGGGAAATTCTCATCAACTGTTTGTCTGAAAATGCTTTCTAATTCCTGCTCCTTTTCCTCCCCTTTGAGAATGCCCATTATTCTTATGTTTCCTCTCCTGATGGTATCAGCTAATTCTTGATTTTCTCTTTCATTATTTTTCATTCTTCAATTTCTCTCTTCTTCCTTCTGATTCATTTCTAGATTTCTGTCTTCAATATCACTGTTCCTTTCCTCCATTTGTTGACTCTAATTCCCAAGCTTGCTATTTCATTTTTTAACCCTTGCAGTGTGTTCTTTATCTCCAGAAGTTCAATTTGGTTCTTTTTGAGGGTTTTGGTCTCCTTGCTCTGCTCATCTAGTTGTTATTTCAATTCCTGTTGAAATTGTTGATTTGAGTTGTTTTGGATCTGATTGATTTTTTTCAGAAGTGCCATCCTGAATTCTCTGTCACTTAAGTCACATATGTCTGTAAGCTTATTTCCTGGAGATTTTTCTCTTTCTTTCTGAGATACCTTGTCACCTTGGTTGTTCATGGTGTTTAATAGACTATTTCTCTGGGCATGAATGGAAATGTATTCTACTGTTTTTCCAGAAAGAAAATTTATTATTTAAAGGTCTCTCCAGTGTTGCAAAGAAGGTGATTTTCTTTTGGTTTCCAGTAGGTGGTGTCTAAGCCTCTTGGATCCTTGCTTTATATAAAGCCCTAATAATGCCTTTTTTTTCTTATAGATGTTTAGTCACGCTCGCTACTGTCAGTTGAAGTCCCTGTCAGTGTTAGCAACAGTTTTGGTATGTTTGCTTAGATTCCCCTGGGGCTCCACAGTGTTCGGTCTTGGATGATATGGGGGGAGGGCCCTCTAAGTTAGGGGATGGGGGCTGTGACTCAGCCTCGGTTTTGCAGCCACAGCTGGTAAAAATCAACTATTGTTTCTCTGCCATCCCCATTCTCTGCTGTCTTGACTTCTCTGCTCTGTGCCCTGATCCCTCGACATTGCCACTGCATGGATCGCACAGCTCTCCCAGGCAGGGTTGTTCAGGGAACTTGCCACTCCTACTCCTCTCCCCCTCTTCCTACAGGGAGCTCTGGCTACGTAAGGCAGCTTCTTTGTTTCTCCCAGTCTACCGCCCAACTCCAGGGTTCTGACCTATGGTAGCTCTTATGTACAGATCCCACGCTCAGATCCCATGCTGGTGTGTAGGTTGTTTTTTGTTGAGTTTTAGATGTTCAGTTTATTGTTTCAAGGGGAGAGATCCAGGGATTTCTTTTACTCCACCATGTTTCTGAAATCTAATTCTTTATATTCTTGACAACACATAATTTTAACCATTTCAGCAGGTGTGTGATGATATCCAGTTGTGGTTTTCATTTGCATTTCCCTAATGACTAACGCTGTACTTTTGCCCATTTTTTTAAAAATGAGTTGTTTGAGTTCCTGTTATTGAGTTTTGAGTATTTTTTTCTACATTTGGAGACAAGTTCTTTATCAGATATTTGATTTGCAAATATTTTTCCCAGCTAGTGTTTTTGTCTTTTTCATTCTCCTAATGATGTCTTTTGAAGATCAGAAGTTTTCAGTTTTTATGAAGACCTATTTTTGATTGGTTCTTGTGTAGATGTATTTTCAATGCTTTAAGAAATTTTTTGCTTAACTGCAAGTCATACAGAATTTATCTGTGTTTTATTCTGTTTTTGTTGTTTGTTTTTTAAGCTTTTAATTTTGAGATTATTGTAGATTTACATCAGCCATAGAAGAATAACACAGAGGAATCACATATACCCTTCACCCATTTTCCCCAATGGTAACATCTTGGTGTAATTGTAGTACAATATCATAATTAGAAAATTGACATTGGTACAATCCACCAGCAAGCTTACTTAGATTTTACAAGTTTTACATGCTCTTGTGTGTATGTGTGCATGTGCATGTGTAGTTTTATGTGAGTTTATCACATGTAAATTGAAATGGCCAACACCACAGTCAAGATACAAACAGTTCCATCACAGGGATCACTAATGCTAACCTTTTATAGCCACAGTTACCTTCTTTCCTCCCACATCCCTATTCCTTAGTAATCAGTGATATGATCTCCATTTCTATAATTTTAACATTTCAAGAATATATAAATATAGAATCATATAATACATAACTTTTTGAGATTGATTTTTTCCACTCGGCTCCATACAAGTTATTTTGTTCCTTTACATGGCTGAGTAACATTCACCCATTGAGGGATAGTAGCTTGTCTCTGATTTTTAGCTATTAGGAATAAGCTGCTATGAAAAATTATGTGCAGGTTTTTGTGTGCATGTAAATTTTTGTTTTTCTGTGATAAATGCTATAGAATGCAATTGCTTGGCATATAATAGGCTTAAATTTAGTTTTGTAAGAAACTGCCATATCCTTTCCCAGAGTAACTATCATTTTACATTCCCATAAACAACATATAAGGAATTCAGTTACTTTGCATCCTCAACAGCAATTTGTGTTATCACAACTTTTATTTTGCCAATTCTGAAAAGTTTATATAGTGCTTTTAATTTGTATTTTCCTAACGGGTAATGATGTGCTATTGGCCATCTATATATCCTCTTTATATTCTCTTTAGTGAAATGTCTATTCATGTTTTTTGACCTTTCAAAAAGTTGGTTTATTTTTTTATTTTTACTTTGGAGTATTCACAGTTCATTTATTTAGATGCAAGTCCTTTGTTGGATACATGGTTTGAAATTATTTTCTCCCAGCTTGTAACTTGTCTTTTCATTCTCTTTACAGGGTCTTTTACAGAGTAAAAGTTTAAATTTTGATTATTTTTAATTTATCAATTTTTCCCTTTATAAATCATGCCTTTTGTGTCAAAGTTAAGAATTCTATGCTTAAGTCCTGCCTCATCTTAGATCCTGAAGGCTTTCTCCTGATTTTTGTTTTATTTTTTTGTCTTTACAAAAAGTTTAATGTATTACATTTAAGTCTGTGATCCATTTTGAGAAAATTTTATATAAATGTAATACTGTTTAGGTTAAGGTTGATTTTCCCCCTATGGATGTCCAGTTACTTCAGCACCATTTGCCAAAAAGACTATCCTTCTTCAATTGCAGTGCTTTTGTACCTTTGTCAAAAATCAGTTATGTATATTTGGGATCTATCTGGATTCTCTATTCTGTTCTGTTGATGTATGTATCTGTCCCTTTACCAACACTGCACTGTCTTGATTACTGTAAATAGTAAGCTCCCACTTCTTTTTATTGAAACTGTTTTAGCTCTTCTAGATCTTATGCCTTTCCATTTAAACTTTAGAATAAATTTACAAAACCTTGCTAGGATTTTAAATATTAAAATATAGTTGTCATATGTTGCTGAGATTTGGATAGGAATTGCATTAAACCTACAGATCAATTTCAGTGTAATTGAAATCTTTAAAATACTATGCTGAGTTTTTCAGTCCATAGTCATGATATGTCTCTTTATTTATTTAGGTATTCTTTGATTCTTTTTGTCAGCCTTTTGTCATTTTCATCATACAGATTCTGTTAGATTTATATTGAATTTTTTCTTTGGAAGAATTGTAAAGGTATTGTGTTTTTAATTTTAAAAAGTTTTGTTAGTATAATGAAATGCAATTGATTTTATGTTTTATCTTGTATCCTATGACTGCTGAATTTCTACTCTTAAGTTTTATACTTTTAGGTTTTCAATTAGGTCTATGATACATTTGTGTTAATTTTTAATGTAAGGCATGGATTGAAGATCTTTTTATTTGCATTTGGGTATATAATTATTACAGCACTATTTGCTGAAAATATCATCTTTATCCACTAAATTGCCTTTGCATCCTTGTCAAAATTCAGTTTCTCTCTGTGTGTGTACCTGTTTCTATACTCTCAATTCTAGTCTGTTAACTAATTGTCTCTCTTGATGTCAACATCACACTGTCTTATTATAGCCTTATAGTAAGTCTTGAAATTAGATTGTCTTAGACTTACAACTTTGTTTTATTTTTAAAAAGCTGTGTAGACTCCTAAATTTCTGCATTTCCATATGAATTTTAGGCTCGGCTTGTCAGTTTCTACAGATGTGTCTTTCATTATTTTGATTGGACTTTTCTTGATTCTGTAGATCAATTTGGGGAGAATTGACATCTTAACAACTTTGAGTCTTTCTATGCATGAACAAGGTCTTTTTTAATCTCTCTAAGTGATGTTTTGTAATTTTCAAGTCTTCAAATATCTTTTGTTGTGTTTATCCCTCAGAATTGTATACTTTTGATGATACTGTAAATATTATTGTCTATCAAATTTCAGTTTCTGGTTTTCTTTATAAAATGTTTTATTTAAAATGTAATTTTTTCTTGTTTCCTGCAACGTTGCTAAATTTATCCATTTCATCAGAATTAACCATTGAATTTTCTACATAGATGATCATGCCATTTGTGAATAAAGATATTTTTACTTTCCATTCTGTATGCTTTTTATTAATCTTTTTACATTTAGTCTACTGTACTCCAATTTAAAGTTGAATTGAAATGGTAAAAGTGGACATCTTTGTATTGTTTCTGGTGTTTGAGGGAAAGCTTTCATTCAGTGTGATATCAACTGTAGGTATCACAAGTTGAGGAGTTTCCTTCTATTTATAGTTTGAAGAGAATTTTTACAAATCAGGAATGGATTGGATTTTGTCAGATGCTTTTGCGTCTATTGAAATGATCTTTTTTTCTATTCTAGCTTGTTAATACAAGGTTTATATTCATCTTCAAATGTTAAGTGAATTTTGCATTTCTGGGATAAACCCACTTGGTTATGATGTTCATTTTTTAAAAAACGATTTTCTTGACACTCTTTACTCTTCGTATTTCTATTTGAGTATTTTCTATTGATATATTTTAAATTTATTCTTTCCTCTCTGTCTTACTGGGAAGTCCGTCAAAAGATTATTCTTATTTGATGTGTTTTTCATTTCTGGTAATTCCTTTTAGGTCTTTTTGGAAAAAAAATATATCTGTATGGTGAAATTCCCCACTGTTCATATTATCCTTCCTTTTCACTATTTTTCTTAAAATACTCATCATAGTTATTTTAGTTTCTGTCTTGTAATCCTCACACTGAGGCCATGTCTGGATCAAGAATCTTTCCTTTCTTGGTGATTACTGCCATAGACTGCCATTGCCTTGGGCTGCTTGTAGGATCCAGAGTGTCTTAAGAGTTTGCTCAATTCTCCCACTCTGCTCCAACTTCAGCAGACACTGCCCTCCCATACTTCAGCCAGTTCTTTCTTAGCTCCCTTATTCTTACAGTTGTAGAACACAGCTGCTTCATATTCTGTATAAGGCTCAGAATTCCTGTGGGGTCTCTTCATTTTCCTTTATTGTGCCAATTTTTTTTTCAGTATTCTCTTAGGGCTACTGAAGATTTTAAACTCTCAAACCAGCCCACATTTGGCCTTCAAAATTTCATATTCCTGTCTATGTCATTCTCTTATTCTTGCTGCCCTTTCAAAGATAAAATAACTGGGGTACCTTTTCTTTTAAGAGGAGTCTATCACTTTTTGTATTTTAGCTTAGTAGATTATCTGGCTTTGTTGTTGTTTTTGTTGTTAGGGTTGGAAGACATTTCCCTGTGACTTTCTATGTTCTAAACAGGAGTGAAAATTCCTAATGTCTTTTGAGTCCTGGTTCAATTGTCTCTGATATTATGTGGCATTCCTGACCCATCATCCTTCCATTGAATTCCCCCTTTTGCTTAAGCTGAGTTGAGTCTGGTTCACCTCATGCATCCAGTGTCCTGACTAATACAGCAGTGGGAAAAGCATTGGGAAAATGCAATGCAGGAAGTGGCACTGCCCCCTATTAGAAATGCCTTCATTTTTTTACCTGCAAAACGGGTGAAATTCCTGGCCCAGTCTGTCTCTTGGGAGATTCTTCTGGAATAAAGGATGTGAATTAGCTCTGTGAAAATGCACAGTCAACATGAATACATTATTACTAATGATAAAGTCCTTTTTTTCCCACTGCTTCAGTATCTATGGAATCCAGGTGTTCTCTCCATTGGTACTTCCACTTTCTGGTTTGAGTCCATCATTTCTCAGCAGGAGCTTACTATTTGAGATACCCAGCCTGAGCACTTGAGGTATCTGTGCTACCCTTATTATAGATATGGCCTGTGGATTCCTGACTCCAGCTCCTACTGTATGATGTTAGAGAAATAGTAAAACATCCCAAAGCCTCAGCTTGTTTGTAAACCAATGATAAAAACAGCATATAATCTCAAAGAGTTGTAAAATTAAATGCCATCTTTGTGGTCTGTACCTGGAATGCTGGAAGTGATTTGCCCAAGGCCTTGCAATAAGTTTGCATCAGGGCTAGGTTGAAGCCCAACTCCGTGATGTGAAAAGCATCATTTGGAATCACTGAGTTCTGTTGTCTGTGAATAACTTCCCTGGGCTCCTCCTCACCTTTGTCATATATTCCAAAAAAATCACCCTTTTAAAGTCTCTCCCTTGCCCCCAAAGCTTTGGTTTTTTCCTGAATGTCAGGAACTCTCTCCACATCTTCAGCTAGCATTCAAGGGTCCTGACAGTCCTTAACAACACTTACCTGTCAAACATGCCTTATTGTTATGTTTTGCAATATGTGCCTTGGCTGTGCCTTGAATGATGGGTAAACTGAGACAAGCAACAATGAGAGGGCTATTGTAGGTTGTGTGGGATATTTTCAGGGGGTGAAATGATGGAAGCAAAGACCAGGGGTCAGGTAAGCAAGGTGGCATATATGGGAAGCAGTGAGCAAGCTGTTGGATATGTGAAAGGTGTGCATTGTGAAAGGTGAGGCTGGAGTATCATTTGTAGCTGGATGATTCAGACCACAAGCACAGGTCTAAGGTGCCTAGTTCTTGTTCAGTAGGTGAAAGGGAATCCACAAAATTGATTTGAGAGGTAAGACATGGCTATCTGCATACCCTGAAGGCTTCTTCAGTCTGATTTCAATCTGTCTCAGAGGTCACTCGGTCTGGAGTACACTCTCAGGACCCTGTCCCACATCATTCCCCTCACAGTTCCTGGAAGGCCCAGCCTCACCCACTGTCAGAAAAGTACTGTCTTCAGCCTCACACTGCTGAAACACCACAGCCTGAAGCTCTGAAGAAGACATAGAATATGACTGCAAGATTTCAGCTGCTTGTCCACACAGAAATCTATGCTTCAGTTTCAATTGTAAATTAGGGGTAATAGCATCTACTTTGGAGGGTTACCATGTAGATTAAATTAGATAATGTAAGAAAAGTACACAGGTACATGTCTGGCATTCTGAAGCCAGCCCTCAGGAAAGACTTCTGCCCTGACCTCCCTTGGGACAATCTTCCCTCTAGCTCAGGGGTCCTCAACCCTGGGCTATGGACCGGTACTGGTCTGTGGCCTGTTAGGAACTAGGCTGCACAGTGGGAGGTGATCAGTGGGCGAGTGGAGCAAAGCAAAGCTTCCCTTGTATTTGTAGCTGCTCCCCAGCACTAGCAACACTGCTTAGCTCCACCTCAGATCATTCTCATAGGAGCACTGGTCCCTGGTGCCAAAAAGATTGGGGACTGCTGCTCTAGCACATCCATTCACAATGTGGTCTGAGGATGCAAACAGGCTGCTCTCCACTTGTCCAATGTGTGGGTATCACCTAAGAGGTAAGCCACTCAGTTTATTCCATCAAGAAAGCACAGGCGACCCATGAACAGACAGAGGTTACTGCAGTCCAGATTTATAACACAGTAGGCAGCATGTGGAAGGATAGTTCCTTCCCTCTTTGAGGCTTTGGTGAGCTCATGAGGACAGCAGTGTGACACAGAGGAAGAAAGTCTGCATCTAGTGACATCTGGTTACAGGTCTATGAGTCACCCACTGGAGAACTTGGGTAGGTCCCTCCACTGTTTTGATCCCATTTCTTTATTGAAATTGGGTTGCTGTGAGGGGTGATTGAGAGAATACAGGTGAAGTGTTGTATTTAGCTAGCACTGCCGGTGTCCAGTTGGGTCTGCCTTCTCCCACATAGATTCCCCATTTGACCTGACCCAAGGGGAGGAGCAGTCCCTTTGTTGTTCTCTGAGTTTTGATGTAACATAGACCTCTGGGACTGGCTCAGCTGTGATGGTATAGTAGTTCTGTGACATCCACATGCCATAGGTGGCTTTCCATTGTAGGACAAACATAGGGGCACTGTCTCCTTGGCTCTGTACCAATTCTGCTGGTAGGTGTTAGAGAGGATCTAGCACAGCACTGTCCAATAGAAATATAATGTGAACCACATATGTAAGTTTAAATTTTCTAGTAGGCACATTGAAAAGAGTAAAAACAGGTGAGAAAATTTACCTAATCCAGTACTAAATTTTTTTTTCAACATGTAACTGATATAAAAACAGTTAATGAGATAATTGTGTGTGTGTGTGTGTGTGTGTTTTGTATAAGGCCATGTGTATTTTACATGTGAAACGATCTTAATTGGGACTCAATAGCCTTTATATGGCTGGCTAGTGGCTACAGTATTGACAGACCTAGTGTCTTAGACTTGGCCTCCAGGAAATAGCTATGCTGCCATCTGGTGGTTATGTTATCAAATAGCACCCCAAGCACCCACACCCGGCCAGGCCATGTGTGGGCATCAAAGGCACCTAAGTTCTATGTTTCCTGCCTTGGGGTGCCCTCCACCTAATTAAAGGGAAAATACTAACACAAAGAACCAACCTTTAGAGGATATGAAGTCCCAGAAGAAAAGGTTCTTAGCAATGTCCTGGGATTTGGAAACCTCTGGGATGATAGTCAGCCAGAGCAGTGAGGAAGCTCTGGAACAAGGAGGCATTTCACAGATGTAGAGATGGAGAGGGGAATGACATGCTTGGGGCCACATGATAAATAAGCAGCTAACTTGAGGTGCAGAGGACCTTGGCCAGGCCACCAGTATCTCTTACCTGGACCATGGAAATTGCTTTTAAAATTACTGTTTTGTTTTTATTAACAAATACATTCAGTGATTCAAAATCCAAAAAGTATGAAAGCAAAGAGTCTCCCACCCATCCCCACCCCCTGAATACCTTGTTCCTCTTTAATAAAGTATCACAAGCAATGCCATGATAACCTTGTACATAACTGTTCTACTTGTGTGTGAGCATATCTATAGAATAAATTTCTTACATTGTTATTGGGCCCAAGGATATGTGCTTCTGTAATTTTGATAGATAAGAATGGCTTTTTTTTAAATTAGCTTTATTTAGATATAATCTACATACAATAAATTTACTATTTTAATTGTATAATTTGATGAGTTTTGAAAAACGTATACAGTTGTATAATCACAATTAGTCATGACATTGAACATTTCTGTCACCCCATAAGGTTTCCTCATGGCCCTTTGCACTAATCCCTTCACCAATACCATCTGCCTCTGACTACCTCTGATCTGTTTTCTGCCTTTATAAAATGCCTTTTCCAGAATATCACATGAATGGAATAATATAGAATGTAGTCTTTTCTGTCAGGATTCTTTTACTTAGCATATGGAATTTACTTAGCTTATGCAATTCATCCATGTTCTTATATAAGCAGTACTTTGTTAAGTAGTATTCTATTCTATGGATCTATTACAATTTCTCCATTCACCAGTGGATGGATGTATGAGTTGTTTTCAGTTTGGGGCTATTATGAATAAAGCTCTAAACACTTGACCTGGATTTTAGTTGAGAGCATGGGTAAGAGGTGGTTCCCCAGGCGGTAGATTTCCCACCCAGGGTTGGGCTGAGGACTGAGGCTGAGCTTCAGGCAGGTCTCCTGTGCCAGATGCTCCTCTGCACAGTTCCTTTCCCACAGGCTTGGAGGCCAGGAGAGACCATGGTAGCCATTTACTTGGCAGGATGTAAGGTGACTCAGACACCAGTTTCCCATCACGAGTCTCAATCTTCACAACCATGGTCTTGGTGGAGCTGTTGCTGGTGCGGCTGAAGGAGCTGGAGTGCCCTGCTTCCCCCAGAGCTGAAGTTGGACTGGAAGCTCAGACAGTATTTGAAGCCAGGGCTTGTGAGGTTCCCATAGGCCAGCCTCAGCCCATCTAAGTAGCCACTGGTAGTGTTGGTATGGATACTCATGTTTTGCATCCCAGACTCCAGCTGTCTCTCGTTGCCCTCCAGAAGTTTGCAGTAGGTGACAATCTCCACATCCAGGGCCAGTTTGATGTTCATGAGCTCCTGATATTCGCACAGCTGCTGGGCTATGTCTTGCTTGGAGTTTCTCAGAGCAGCCTCCAGCTCAGCTACCTTGGCCTGAGCATCGTTAAGGGCCAGCTCCCCATGCTGCTTGACATCAGCCTCCAGGGAAGCCCTCTGGCCTTTGAAGACCTCAATCTCAGCCTGGAGTTGGCTGATGTTCTGGTTCACCCTCAGAAATCTCTTTCTTCGTGTGACATAGGTCATCCCCATGCTTCCCAGACAATATCTGCAGTTTCTCCTATTTGATCTGGTACATGGTCTCAGCTTCAGCCTGGCTGCAGTTGGCAATCTCTTCATACTTGGCCTTGACCTCAGCGATGATGCCATCCAGGAGTGATTGTTGTCCATGGACAGCACCATGAACGTGTTGGAGATTTGGGCCTGCATCTCACAGATCTCCTCTTCATACAGCTACCTGTAGAAGTTGATCTCATCAGTCAGCCCTTCTAGGCAGGACTCCAGCTGTAACTTGTTCGTGTAAGCTTCATCCATATCCTTCCTGATGAGCTCAGATTCATTCTCCATCTCTGTGTGTTTGTCGATTTCATCCTCGTACTTCAAGTTCTCCACCAGCCCCTGCATGTTGCCAAACTCTGCCTTCAGCCTCAGTTTCTCCTGGGCCAGTGTGTCCAGCTGCTGCCAAAGGTTGTTGATGTAGCTCTCAAACATGTTGTCCATGTTGCTGTGAGTTGTCTTCGGCTGCTGCAGAAGGTTCCACTTAGTCTCCAGAACCTTGTACTGATCCTCCAGGCTCCGTACCTTGTTGATGAAGGAAGCAAACTTGTTGAAGGTCTTGATCTGCTCCTTCTCCTAGGTGTGCATGCCTTGGATGTTGGGGTCCACCTCCCGCTTCAGGGGGTTCAGCAAGCTCTGGTTCACTTGGACAGCTGTAATGCTCCCCATATCTCCAGCCCCACTGTAACCCTGGCCAGGTTTGTGTTGATGCCTAGGCTAGCCCATAGCTGCCCACCTGGGAAAAGGCTAAGGAGCTGATACAGGTGCCGGGAACACTCAAGTATGAGTGGCTGCTGAAATACTGGGGACCAGAGGTGGATGCCTTATAGGTCTGGGTTACCCTCATGGACATGGTGGGTACTGGAGTGAAGGCGAGGAGCCGAAACTGACAGACACTGGAGAAGGAGCCAGAAAGCTGTTTCTGAATAAAGCTCTTTATGAATATTCAAGTATGGTCTTTAAGCTTTCATTTCTCCTGGGTAAATAGGAATGGAATTGCTGAGTTATATGGTAAGTGAATATTTAACTTTGTGAAAAACTGCCATACTGTTTTCCAAAGGAATTGTACCATTTTGCTTTGCCACCAGCAATGACAGTTCCACACCCTCACCAACACTTGGTACAGATGGTCTTTTAAATTTTAGCTATTCTAGTAGGTGTGAAGAGGTAGCTCATTGGCTTAAGTTTTATTTGATGTTGTCCGTGTCCTCTTTGCTATTTTTATATTCTTTGGTTAAGTGCCTGTTTTGATCTTTTGTCCATTTTTTAATTGAGCTTCTTATCTTATTATCAAGTTATAGCTTTATATATTCTAGAGACAGATACATGTTTTGCAGTTATTTTCTGTCTCGGCCTATTCATTATCTTATCAGTGTCTTGATGAACAGATGTTTTCAATTTTGATAAAGCGCTCCAATTTTCCATGTGTTTGTCCTTGGGCTGCTCCTGTTCTTGGCTTCATCACCACAAGGAAAGAAAACCTTTTTTCTGGTGCTCACTGTCTAAGGCAGAATTCTCCTACATTGTCTGGCCTATGGCTATTGTCTAAGGTCATGTCTTCCATTAACTGTATCTCATCCTCTTCCCCTTTTCAAGGAATTGTCATCTTTTTCAGTATATTAAGAGAGTAGTAGTTTTTTGTTTCAGGTTTAAATTTATGATTTAAAAAAAATTGACAATGCTATTGCCCAAAGACCATCAGGAATACACCTGTAGTTAAAGACAGATTTATTACTCTACAGTCAGGGAGAACATACATTGTATGTAAGGAACTGTGTGGGGCATCTCAGAATGGAGCTAGAGGGTTGTTAGGGTATGTTTGGGGGCTGGAGTTAGTCATAGGATGGTACTGGCATGGATTATTCAGAATTTATAAACTACAGACAAAGTAACAGTGGTCTTATATACATATATGTTTGTTACTCTTGGCTAGTTTGTGGTTTTGGAACATATGGGTATGTTAGAATAAACTAATGTTAAAAGAGTTTTAATTTAGGGAGTTCGTGATAAATGTCATAGTTTTGGTTTAGTAGAGTTTGTTTTGTGAGTCAGGGGTATATTTTTCAAGTTGTGGTTTTTCTTTCATTTTTATTTATCATGTTACTCCTGTGGATTCTGGATGACTAAAGTATAGGCTTCAGTAATGTTAGGTTAAAACTGTTTGCCAAATAAGTGGCAAAGACCAAGAGCTGAGTAAAGGCTATTGGGCTAGTGGATATCTATATAGAAAATAAGACATTCATACCTCTGGGACCTATATTTATGATTCACATTATATAAAATAGTTTATAAATAAAGTGTCTGAATATATTAGAAGACTATATGGGAGAATATTTTTATAATGTCAGTGTGAGGGAGGTATGTCTAATAAAGATACAAAAGCCAGAACTTATAAGAGGAAGCATTTATAAAATAAAAGATTAATAATTGTTTTATATATACAGAAAAGCTACAATCCAAGAAGAAAAAGGCAATCTGTGGAGTATGATTAACTGATGGCATTCAGCTACTGACTCTTCAGGTTCACTTAAACTTTGAACCTGAGAGTCACACTGTTCTTAGAGTAGATCCCACCAATGGCTGAGCAACACTGGCATGAGGCCTACCAACCTCTGCCCAATGTAGGACACTTTCACTGGCAATCTGTGTTGTATACCAATGGCTTCCTCGCCCAATCCTGCTTCCTCTTTTCCTTTCACATGAAAAGTACTTCCTAAGAAACTCTTTACACTCCTAATTCTATCTCAGCATCTGCTTCCTGGAGGACCCAACAGACACACATTTAAAAGAAAAATAGGAACATTTATAAACAGAATTCACAGAAGGATAAACATGAAAAGATGCACACCACCACCAGTGATGAAATATATATTAGTGAAAATAAAATCTAGGGTAGAATAAGACAGAAATTTTTGTCTATCACACTGGCAAAAAGTTTAAAGAATAATATCTGTGTTGGCTAATGTAGAGGAAAGACTATTTCATGATGTGACTGTCTCCTGAATGCTGCCAGACCTATCAGTTAGATCTGGGGCAGAACAAAATTACTTCACAAAAATACCCTCAGAGACTGTCTGACCCTTCCCGAATGCCTGGTTCCTGAAGAGGCTGTTGCCCCATGGCAGAAAGCATGATAAACATTTTCTCCTCTGTGGCAGATTATACCCCAGTATTGCTATCCATCCTGCCTTGTCCTATATAACCCTGAGGAGGATATCCATGAAACAATTCCCCTGATTATCTTTCCTCTGGCTCTACACATAGCCATTATATTACTGCTGACTGCATTCCCTACGCTGTGCTCCCTAACCCTGTGACCATCTATCAATACTAATTTGTACTTTTTAAACCTTTCTTCACCCCTTTCTCCAAGCTCCCCCACCACCCTCCCCTCTGGCCATCACCAGATTGTTCTTTATATTTGTGAGTCTGTTTTTGATTAGTTTGTTGTTTTTGTTCCTTAGATTCCGCATATAAATGAAATCATATGGTATTTATCTTTGTCTGACTTATTTCACTCATCATAATAACCTCTAGGTCCACCCATGTCGATGCCAATAGTAGGATTTCATTTTTTTCATGGCTGAGTGATACTCCATTGTATATATGAATAATAACTTTTGTCCAATTACCTGTTGATGTTAGATTGTTTCCATACCTTGGCTCTTGTAAATAGTACTACCATGTAGAGATTTTTACAAATTATGGTTTTGGTTTTCTTTGGATAAATGCCCAGAAGTGCAATTGCTGGGTCAAAAGGTACATCCATTTTTAATTTTTTGAGAAACCTCTATACTCTTTTCCATAATGGCTGTACCAATTTGCAATCCCATCAACAATGTATGAGGGTTCCCTTTTCTCTGCATCCTCGCCAACATTTGCTGTTTTTTGATTTATTGATGATAGCCATTCTGACAGGTATGAGGTAATATCTCATTGTAGTTTTAATTTGCATTTCTCTGAAAGTTAGCGACCTTGAACATCTTTTCATATGTCTGTTAGCCATCTATATTTCCTCTTTGGAGAAGTATCAGTTCAGGTCTTCTGCCCATTTTTTAATTGAATTATTTTTTTGTTGTTGAGTTGGATAAGTTTTTTATACATTTTAGATATTAACCCTTATCAGATGTATCATTAGTGAATATCTTTCCCCAAACAGTTGATTGACTTTTTGTTTTGTTGATGGTTTCCTTTGCTATACAAACCTTTTTAGTTTGATGTTTCCCATTTGTATATTTTTTCTTTCGTTTTCCTTGCCCAAGAATATATATCTGAATGTATAGGTGTGGATGTATTTTGGGCTCTCTATTCTGTTCCATTGATCAATGTATCCATTTTTATGGCAGTACATGCTGTTTTAATTATTGTAGACTTATAGTATAGTTTTGATATCAGGTTGTGTGATACCTCCAACTTTGTTCTTCTTTCTTAACATTGCGTGGCTATTCAGGGTTTTTTATGGCTCCATAAAATTTTAGGATTACTTGTTCTAGCTCTTGAAAATGCCTTTGGTATTTTGATATGGATTGTATTGAATCTATAGATTGCTTTGGGTAGTATGACCATTTTAATGATGTTGATTTTTCCTACCCATGAACATGTATATGCTTCCATTTATTTGTATCTTCTTCAATTTCTTTTTCAATGACTTATAATTTTCTGAAAACAGGTCTTCTACCTTCTTGGTTAATTTGATCCCAGGTATTTTATAGTTTTCAACGTGAATGTAAATGGGATTGTTTTCTTAATTTCTCTTTCTGAAAGTTCATTGACGTATAAAAATGCCACTGACTTCTGAATATTTATTTTGTAGACTGCTACTTTACTGAATTCATTGATCAGTTCTAACAGTTTTTTGGTGGAGTCTTTAGGTTCTCTCTATATAATCATGTCAACAGCAAGTATGAGAGTTTTATTTCTTCCCTTTTCAATTTGGATGCCTTTCAATTCGGATCTTTTTTTGTCTTATTGCTGTGACTAAGACTTCCAATACAATGTTGAAAGGAGTGGTGAAAGTGGGCATCCTTGTCTTGTTACTGATCTTAAGGAAAATGCTTTTAGCCTTTCTCCGTTGAGTATGATGTTAACTGTAGGTTCATCATATATGGCTGTTATTATGTTGAGGTATGTTCCCTCTATTCCCACTTTGCTAAGAGTTTTATCATAAATGCATGCTGGATTTTTCTAACGCTTTTTCTGCATCTATTGATATGATCATATGGTTTTACATTTTGATTTGTTAATGCGGTGTATCACATTAATTGATTTGCAGATATTGAACCAACCTTGCATCCCAGGAATAAATCAACTTGATCATGGTGTTATTATGTTTTAAATGTATTGCTGAATTCGGTTTGCTAATATTTTGTTGAGGATTTTTGCATCAATTCATAAAAGATAGCAGCCTAGTTTTCTTTTTTTGAATGTCTTTGCCTGGTTTTGGAATCAAGGAATAATGGTGGCCTCATAAAAGGAGTTAGGAAGCATTTCCTCTTCTTGAATTTTTTGGAATAGTTTGAGAAGATAGGCGATAATTTTTCTTTGAATGTTTGGTAAAATTCGTCTATGAAGCCATCTGGTCCAGGACTTTTGGTTTTGGGGAGGTTTTTGATTACTGATTTGATTTAATTGGTGGTAATCAGTCAGTTCAAATTTTCGGTTTCTTCTTGACTCAGTCTTGGGGCACTGTATGTTTCTAGGAATGTATCCATTTCTTCCAGATTGTTCAATTTGTTGGCATAATATTACTTGGAGTATTTTCTTATAATCCTTTGTATTTCTGTGGAGTCTGTAGTTACTTTTCCTTTTTCATTTCTGATTTTATTTGGTCCTCTCTCTTTTTTTCTTGATGATCTAGTTAAAGGTTTATCAATTTTGTTTATCCTTTCAAAGAATTTGCTCTTGGTTTCATTAATCTTTTGTATGTTTTTCTAGACTCTATTTCATTTTTTCTGCTCTGATCTTTATTATTTCCTTCCTTCTATTCACTTTGGGCTTTGTTGCTGTTCTTTTTCTAGTTCTTTTAATTATAAGTTAGATTGTTTATTTGAGCTTTTTCTTGTTTCTTAAGGTAGGCCTGTATTGCTATGAATTTTCCTCTTAGGACTGCTTTCATTGTGTCCCATAAATTTTGAGTCGTGTTTTCATTTTCATTTGTCCTAGGTATCTTTTGATTTCTTCTTTGATCTCTTAATAACCCATTCATTGTTTAGTAGCATGTTATTTAGCCTCCAGTATTTGTGATTTTCAGTTTTTTTCTTGTAGTTGATATCTAGTTTCATACCATTGTGATCAGAGAAGATGGTTGATACGATTTCAATCTTAAATTATTGAGACTTGTTTTGTATCCTAACATGTAGTCTATCCTTGAAAATGTTCCATGTGCACTTGAGAAGAATGTATATTTTGCTGCTTTGGGGTAAAATGCTCTGAAAATATCTATTAAGTCCATTTGTTCTAGTGTGTCTTTTAGGCCCACGTTTCCTTGTGATTCTTTGCCTGGAAGATCTGTCCATTGGTGTCAATGCAGTGTTAAAGTCTTTTATAAGTGTATTACTATTGATCTTTCCTTTTATGCCAGTAATAATTGCTTTATGTATGTAGGTGCTCCTATGTTGGGTACATATATGTTTACCAGGTTATGTCCTCTTGATTTATTGATCCCTTTATCATTATGTAATGCCCTTTTTTGTCTCTTACTATAGACTTTTTAAAGTTTATTTTATCTGATAAGTATTGCTACCCCAGCTTTTTTTTTTTCATTTCCATTGCGTGAAATATCTTTTTGCCATCCCTTTACTTTCAGTCTGTGAGTGTCATTTGATCTGAAGTAGGTCTCTTGTAGACAGCATATGCATGCGTCTTGTTTTCTTATCCATTCAGTTATCCTATGTCTTTTGGTTGGACCATTTAATCCACTTACATTTAAAGTGATTACTGATAGGTACATTATCACTGCCATTTCATTATTCATATTTGTTATTTCTAATTTTTTTTTACCCCTCCTCTTTTTACAAAGACCCTTTAAAATTTCTTGTAATGCTGGCTTGTTGATGATGAATTCCTTAAGATTTTCCTTTTGGGAAGCTCTTTACCTCACTTTCCATTTTAATCAAAAGCCTTGCTGGGTAAAGTATTTGTGGTTGTAGATTCTTGTTTTTCATAACTTTGAATATTTCTTGCCATTCCCTTCTGGCCTGAAAACTTTCCATTGAAAAGTCAGCAGACATTCTTATTGGGGTACCTTTGTAAGTAACTATCTTACTTTCTTTTGCTGCTTTTAAGATTCTCTCTTTGTCTTTGACCTTTGATAATTTAATTATGATGTGTCTTGGTGTAGGTCTGTTTGAATTCCTCATTTGAAATTCTTCGTGCTTCCTGAACTTGTACGTCTAATTCCTTTGCCAGGTTAGGGAAGTTTTCTGTCATTATTTCTTTAAATAGATTCTTAACCCCTTGCTCTTTCTTCTTCTTCAGTACTCCTATGACCTGGATATTTTTACGCTTCATGTTGTCCCAGAGGTCCCTTAAATTCTCATTTTTTTTAAATTCTTTTTTCTTTTGTTGTTCTGATTGAGTGTATTCTGCTACCGTGTATTCCAAATCACTGATTCGGTCTTCTGCTTCATCCAATCTACGTTGAATCCTTCTAGTGTATTCTTCATTTCAGTTATTGTATTCCTCATTTCTGTCTGGTTCTTTTTTATAGTTTCTATGTCCTTTTTTATGCTATTGAGGTTCTCATTGTCCTCATGCATTCTTCCCATAAGTTCACTGAGCATTCTTATAACCATTGTTTTGAACTCTGTCTCTGGTAGGTTGCTTGCCTCCATTTCACTTAGCTTATTTTCTGGAGTTCTCTCCTGTTCTTTAATTTGTGGCATGTTTCTTCATTTTCTCAGTTTATTAGCCTCTGTGTTCGTGTCTATATGTCAGGAATATTTGTTTTGTCTCTCAGCCTTGGCATGATGGCCTGAATGTGGAAGGTGTCCTGTGTGTCCCAGTGGCACACTCTCCTTGATCTCTTATGCCGGGAACTCAGGACGTGATCTTTGTTTGGATTGTGTGTGATCTTCTGTTGTTGCCAAGCCTTTATTGTTGTTAGTAGATCAGTGGATGGGATTAATGCTCAAGCTGACTAATTGTGGGAGTTGGCTGTACCCACAGGTAAGAATTGTGTGGGGGCTGGCCCTATTACCAGAGAGTGGGGATCCTCTCCTGGTGCATTGTCCAGGTTCTTAGTGTCTTGAACAAAGAATTGAACAAGCCACTAAAATACAGTAAAGTTTTATTAGAAGGAAAAGGAGTGGGAGCAGACCTGAGCAAGAGAAGCATGGCTCAGAAGACTTGATAACAAAGTCTTTGGGGATTTTAGCCCTATTTGCTATGGGTGGTTACTTAGAGGGGTGGGCTTTCCCGATTGACAACTAAGATTGACAGGACTCAGAGATTCATCATTTTGCTTTCTACGCATGTTTTTTTCAGTCTGTTATAATGATATTAATGAACTTCCGGGCATATGCGTCATATTATAATGGTGGTATAATGAGGCTCAGGTGAGTAGAAGGTTGTCGGGGCCTTCATTGCACAGGTATGAGTGACTGGCTTAAACTGTCTTGTTTCTTTGTAAGAGTTAAAAAATGATTTTCGGCTTGCCTAATTGTGGGTGGATTAGGGCAGACCCCATATAGGGTAGGATGACCTCGGAGTCTTTGCAGGCAGACCCAAAACCCCCTAACTTTCCTGCCTAACTCTTTTCTAAGAGTTATGAACCCCTTATTATTAGTATGGATGTTGAGGGACAGGAGGTCTTTTCTCCCTTATCTGCTTCCTGCTGAGAATGGCTGTAGTCCCTGCCTACAGGGGTTTCATGGAGCTCTTTCCCTTTCTGCCTCAGACAGGGTGGCATCTTGAGTTTCTTGCTTAGTGCCACCTCAGTCCCTAGACAAGGAAAAGAAGATACAAACTTATTATTTAAATAATAAATCTATTAATTTCTATTATTGATTTGCCTATTGAGTAAAGGGAAACAGTCTGGGTTAATATATTTCTTAAAGAGTAAAAAAAACCCTTTAGCCTAAACTACCCTCCCCTCTCAGACTCTAAAGGCTCCATCTGGCTTAACACCATTTCTGCTAACAATGGGTTGATGACCCATATCAATAGCCTGAGGATCTGAGTCTTCAGTTTCAGGGTAATTATCAGGATTTGAGGGAGAGGGCCTTTTTCCCAAAGAAAGAAAGAAAACTAAGTTTACTAAAAAGATTAAGAGCTCTGCAAGAGATGTCCCATTTTATTTCATACTGAAAGATGATTTTGACAAGTGATGTCCCACTTTAACCCCACTGAGTGGGATTTACACTAGCAGGCTTGTGTGCTTGTTGCAACCACCCTTTATGTGTGTCACTAATGGGACCAGTCAGGAGTTGCTCTGTAGTCTGGTGCCAGCCTCCAGATGCATTATTTTGTAGCCCCTTAGGAGGGGCTCCCCATAGGACAAGGTCAGCTGCTGCCTTTGATTGTTCAAGGGTACCCGGTAAAAACTACAAAGCAATCTGCTGATGGTTGTTGCCTATACTGGATCTATAGGTAAGTGGAAGAGACAATGCCGTAGGCAGCTGTCGGTTATCCTTCATCCCTGACCTATGGCAGTTTAGCAGGGAGACCAGTGCTCCTCAAGGCCTGACACTGCCTGTCAGTTGCCTGTAAGTCTCTGAAACTGGATGAGCCTCTGTGTGATATGTGTGTTGGGTGGCATAGGAACCCTGGGAGTCTCCAGGGTCTATTTGAGTAAATTTCCCTCTGCCACTGCAGTGTCAGTTTTTGTGCCAATGCTGTCTCTGTGGCTCCCTATACAGGTCTGCACTTGTCCCTGGTCCTAAATGCACTACTCCAGGGCAGGGGCACCTGCCTACCAATGTGCAACAGGCACTTTGTGTATTGGATAGGGCAGGAGCTTGGGGAGTCAAGGGCCATCAAGCCAGTACAGACCCCCACAATTCCCTCAGGAGATATTGCAGCTCGTACAGGCAGCAGTGGTTTGTCCACAACTGTTTTCCTTGAAGAGCACTCACCGTGCTACCCTAGGTCTATTGCCTGCACTGACTGCACAATCCTAGAACCAAGCAAGGCACAAGAGGCTGCTTGTCAATGGGCTGCAGGCACTTGGTGGCTTGGGTAAACGGGATCTCAGGGAGACAAGGTCCATTTGGCCAATATAGCCTCAGTTTTGCTGTAACTTCTGTGCTTGGGCGTTCCCGCTATAGACACACAGATCGCATTGGACCAGCTGCTGTCTGGGGTGGTCCCACAGACCCCTCTGCTCACTGGACACAATATTGCAACTCTTGCAGGCAGCAAAGTTCTGCCTGCAGTTGATTTCTGTGCATTGCCCACCTGTGCCAGCCCGTTTGTTGCCTGTGTGGATTAGGAGATCAGGGGAGGGGAGCGGTAGGGCTATGGCAGTTCACTGTCAATGGGCCACCTGGGACAATTTGTGGGTAGAGTGGGGCAGGGTCTCAGAGAGACAATGGCAGTCAGATCAATACAGCCTAGGTCTTGCGGCAACTTTGATAACTTGTGAGCTTCCACATAAGACCCAGATCACAGCAAGACCAGCTCCTATCTGGGACTCGCAACAGTAATCTGTCTGACACTATCTCAGAAATGGGGCTGACAGCACTGGTCACCCTCTGGGGATGGAAATGTGGCTCACAGCACTGGCCGCCCAATGGGAATGGTTGGCCCTAAATCAGAGCAGGGCTTGGCAGCCATCTAGCAACAAATGCCCCAAGTAATCTGCAGGTTGGGTGGGGCAGGCTGATCCCCTCTGACTCCTGTCTGCACAAACTAGCATAGTCTATAGATTACCCTATAGGGAGGCTGGACTAAGGCACAATGATGGCTGCCCTTCTAGCACTCACCCTGGAGCCAGACAATGCAGACTTTCTCAGAATGGATCCCAAGCAAGCCTCTGACCCACTGCAGGTGTCCCAGGTGAGTGTCTGCAGGTCAGAAAGACTGCACTGGTCCTTCAAAGGGACGTCTAGGGTTTCAGTCTCCTTCCATCTCACCCAGACAGCCAGAATCCCCTCTGGTTTCTACAGTCAGAGTTATTGGAATCACCTCTTCCCTGAGCTGGGGAGCCCCCAGATGAGATCAGGAACCCCCTCTCCTTCAGGAGAGCTTCTGCAGCTTCATACTCCCTCCTGGTGATCCTCCATCACCCGCAGGATCAGGTCCAGCCCGATTTGCGAGCCTGCCCCTCCTACCAGCTTCAGTGTGGCTCTTTTATATTATCAGATGTAGGTGTTCTGATCAGCTGGACTTCAGGTGATTCTCCATGCTGATTACTTTATAATTTGGTTTCAATTTCAATGCAGACCTGGGAGGAGACAAACCCTGCTTTTACCTAGTCTGCCATCTTCCAAAGTTACCTATCTATGCCATTTTTTATAGCCTTTGTTTTAAAGTCTATTTTATATGAAATAAGTGTCACTACCCTAGCTTTTTTTTTTCATTTCCATTTGCATGAAATATCTTTTTCCATTCCTTTACTTTCAGTCTGTGTGTGTCATTTGATCTGAGGTGGGTCTCTTCTTATTGACAGCATGTGTATGGGTCTTGTTTTCTTATCCACTCAGCTACCCTGTGTGTTTTGATTGGAGCATTTAATTCATTTACGTTTAAAGTGATTATTGATAGGTACATAGTTATTGACATTTTATAATTCATATTTATGGTGTTCCCCCCTTCTTTTTACAAAAGTCCCCTTAACATTTCTTGTAATCCTGGCTTGCTGGTGATGAATACCTTTAGCTTTTTCCTCTCTGGAAAACTCTTTATCTCACCTTCAATTTTAATTGAGAGCCTTGCTGGTAGAGTTGTCTTGGTTGTAGGTTCTTGTTTTTCGTCACTTTGAATATTTCATGCCAATCCTTTCTGGCCTGCAGAGTTTCTGTTGAAAGTCAGCTGTCTTTCTCTGCTGCTTTTGGGATTCTTTCTTAGTGTTCAACCTCTGGCGTTTTAACAATGGTGTATGTTGGTGTGAATCTGTTTGGGTTCCTCTTGTTTGGGACTATGAGCGTCCTGGACTTGTATATCTATGTTCTTGACCAGGTTAGGGAAGTTTTCTATTATTATTTCTTCAAATATGTTCTCAAGCCTTTTTCTCTCTCCTCTCTTTCTGGCACTCCCACGATGCAGGTGTTGGTACGTTTGATGTTCCAGAAGTCTCTTAATACTGTCCTCATTTTTAAATTTTTTCTATTTGTTGTTCCGATTGCGTTTTCTGCTACTTGTCTTCCAACTTGCTGATTTGGTTCTCTGTTTCATCTAATCTACAGTTGATTCCTTCCAGTATATTCATTTCAGTTGTTGTATTCTTCATTTCTGACTGGTTGTTTTTTATGGTTTCTATGTCCTTTTTTTACTTACTCTCTCTCTGTTGAAGTCCTCACTGAGATCATCTATTCTCCCCATGTTCATTCAGCATCCTTAAACCAGTATTTTGAACTCTGTCTATGGTAGGTTGCTTGCCTCCATTTCATTCATTTTTTCCCCCAGGGTTTTCTCTTGTTTCATTTGCAGTATGTTACTTTGTTTTCTCATTTTAGTGTGTCTCTGTGTTCATTTCTATGTATCAGGAAGATTTGTTGTCTCCCAGACTTGGCCAGGTAGCATTATCTAGTAGGTGTTCTGTGTGGTCCAGTGGCACAGTCTCCCTGATCACCTGCATCGGGGGCTCTGGGTGTTTACCTTTTTTTGGTTGTGTGTGTTCTCCTGTTGTAGCTATGCCTTGATTGCTGGTAGCTCATCAGTGGATATGATTGATAATTGGGCCGACTAGCTGTGAGGATTGGCCATACCCTCAGGATATGGCTGCTGTGTAGGGGTTGACCCCATGGAGTTGATTCACCCTAGCAGTCTCATACCTGTAGAGACCACCCTTTGGATGTTCTGCTTATGGGGCTAGTCAGGTTGTACTCTGTTGTGGTCTAACACCAGCTTTTGGATGTGTTGGTTCTGTACCCCTTTGGGAGGGTCTCCATGTAGGCCAGGTCAGCTACTGCCTTTGATTCCTCAGGGCTACCTGGTAGGAGTTACAGTGATCTGAGGATGGTTGCTGCCTATGCTGGAACTGGAGTCAAGTGGGAGAGATCATGTTGTGAGCTGAAGTTGGTTGACACCAGTACCAGGCCTCGGGTGGCTTAGCAAAAGGACCAGTGCATCTCAAAGCCTGGGGCTGCCTGCCAACTGCCTGTATGACTCTGCAGCTGGAAGAGCCTTTGAGTGGTATGCAAGTTGGGTGGGGTGGGGATCCAGGTAGTCACAGGGGTAAAGCAAACTACTTTCACCAGGCCAGTGCAGAGTCAGGTTTCATGCCAGTGCTGAATCTGCAGCTTTCTGTAAACGTCTCAGACCACAGCAAAGTCTGCCACTGTCCTCAAGCCCTTAGACCCCTGTAATCCACTCAACAGATATTGCAGCTCGGGCTGGTACCACTGGGTCTCCACCAAGTCTCCTCCCAAAATGTGTGGGCCATGCATGGGCCACATGAGCTAAGGATTGCTGCCTCCTAATAAATATGTGGCCCAGGGAAGTTGCAGGTGTGGGCTGGTGGTTCTATAAAAGGCTGTGCAGGCCACTTGTGGACTGGGCAGGGCAGGACCCCAAGGAGACACAGGGGGGAGCGGGCCAATCTCACCAGCCAAAGCAGCTTCAGAATTAGCTGCATGGAGGGGAGGGTTCAGCACAAGCAAAATGGCACCCACCTATAGACTGCCCCAGAGGGGTGCCTGACAAAGGAGCAATAGTGGCTCTTCCTCCAGCCCTTGCCCCAGTGCCACGAATCTGTCTTTCCCCATATGTCTCTTGTGCCTCCTGAACCACTGACCATCCACTGCTTGTCTACAAGCAAGTCTGTGTGCAGGCCCTTTAAAGAGTCATCTGAGTTTTCAGGTTTTTTCCATCTCACCCAGACAGCCAGAGTCCCCACTAGTTTTCACAGTCAGATTTTGTGGGAATTCCTCTTCCTGGGACTGGAACCCTGGCCTGGGGATCTCATGTGAGGCTAGGGCCCCTTGTTCCTTCAGTGGGGACTTCTGCAGCCACTCTCTCTGCTAAGCATGGGTGCGGGACCACCCGCTTTGTGTCTCAGCTCCTCCTACTAGACTCAATGTTGTCCCTTTTTATGTCCTCATGATGTATGTGTTGTGATCAGCTAGACTGCAGGTAGTTCTCCAGCCTTTTTCTTATAATTTGGTTATAATTTTAACATGGTCATGTTTTTTATGGTGACATTGGTTAACAAAATACAGTAAGTTTCAGGAGTACAATTCAACAGTAAGGCATATATATACATTGCATTGTGTGTTCACTGCCCATGGATATCTGTCACCACATATTTGACCCCTTCCCTCTCCCCTCTGGTCACCACTAGTCTATTGTCTATGTCCATGAGTCTCTGTTTGTTTGTCCTGTTCATTTGTTGCTTTTAGGTTTATATCCCACATATAAGTGATATGTGTAGTTTTCAACTTTTTCTGTCTGGCTTATTTCACTAAGCATAATTATCTCTCAAGGTCCAGCCACATTGTCGCAAATGACAGTATTTCATCTCTTCTTATGGCTGAATTATATTCCATTGTATATATGTACCACAGCTTCTTTATCCAAACATCTATTGTAGGACACTTGGTTGCTTCCATGTCCTGGCCACCATGAATAATGCAATCATTTTTCTTTTTAAAGTAGGCATTTACAGCTATGAATTTTTCTCTGCATCTTACTGCAGATGTAAATGTAGGTATTTAAAGCTATGCATTTCCCATCAATTTGGCATGTTGTATTTTTGTTTCTATTCATCTTTAGATTTTCGAATTTCCCTTGTGATTTATTCTTTTACCCATTGGTTGTTAAGAGTGTGTTGTTTAATTTGCACATATTGTGAATTTTCCAGTTTTCCTTATGATACTGATTTCTAACTTCATCCTGCTGTGATGAGAGTATATACTTTATATGAAATCTACTTTTAAAATCTATTGAGACTTGTAGCCTCACATATGATCTAACCTGAAGAATGTCCAGGTATACTTTAGAAGAATTTGTATTCTGCTGGTTATTTGGGGGTGGGAGGGCGGTGCTCTGTATACGTATTAGTCTAGTTGGTTTATTGCATGGTTCAGGACATCTATTTCCTTATTTATCTTCTGTCTGGTTGTTTTATTCTTTAGAGTGGGGTATTAAAGTCTCCAACTATTGTAGAAGCCTATTTTGCTTCATATATTTTGAGGGTCTGTTATTAGGTATGTAAATGTTTATAATTTGATGTCTTGCTCTATTGAAACAATATACAATGTTACCTTTTGTAACCTTTTTAAAAAAATTTTTTTTAAGTCTACTTTGTCTGATATTAGCATAGCAACCTCAACTCTCTTTTAGTTACTATTAGCATGGAATATTTTTTACTATAGTTTCACTTTCAACCTATTTGTGCCTTTGGATCTAAAGTGAGTCTTACAGAAAATATAGAATTGGATCATGCTTTCTTTAACCTATTTCCTGTTTAGAAAAACAAAAGTGCAGCTCACTGCCAGTGTTAATTTTACATAAACACACTCTTTGAGGCTGAAGCAAATCTGACTGGTTTTCAATGTGAAAATAAAATATAAAAACTGTTCTTGGAGTTATTTCTAAACAAAACTTGTCTCTAATCCTAATGTAAGAAATGTATTCATAAATCAGATCATCAAATGCATCTTTGGTTAATAACTGTTCGAGAATGATGTTAACATCATGTGTAGGAATCCTATGTTTTCTAGGATTTAACATTTTCTGTGATTAGGAATTACTGAATTTTGTAAATGAAAATACCACTACTGAAAACAAAATTCTATATATAGGATGACATCATTTGTTTCCAAAGACTATTGATATACTAGAGCAATGTAAAAATAATAAATGCAAGATATTTCATGGCAAAATTTGGAGGTAAGGTTAGGACTATAATCCATGAGTTATCTTGGGGTAAATGCTATAGCCACAAACATCACCAGCAAGTATTCTTGGAGCTAACAGGAAATGGATTAAATCTATTCTGCCAATCTCTCTTTTAATTGAAGAGTTTAACCATTTAAATATAAAGTAATTACTGATAGTGATTTAATTCTGCCATTTTGCTATTTGTTTTCTACATGCCTTATAGACTAGACTCTTCCTTATTACACTTTTCTCTTAATTTTTGTAGCAAAATGTTTTTATTACTTTATAATTCTGTTTGTGTGTATTCCTTAGATATTTTCTTTGTGGTTACCATGGGGACTACATTTAATATGTAAAGTCATAAAGATCTAATTTGAATTGATAACAACGTAATTTTTATAGTATACAAAAACTGTTCCTATACAGCTTTACCTCTTTTGTTAGTTGTCACATCTATTTAAATAAATCGTATGCCCAGTAACACAGAATAATTGTTTTTTATGCATGTCTCTTAAATCATGTAGAAAATAAAAAAATGGAGTTACAAACCAAAATTACAATTATACTAGCTTTTATAATTGCACATGTATTTACTTTTACCTAAGGTTTGTATTTCTTCATACAGATTCAAATTACTGTCTAGTATCTTTTCATTTCAACCTAAAGGACTCCCTTTAGCATTTCTTGTCACATCCAGAAATAATAGATTCTCTCAGCCTTTCCCAAATGGACCTATGGCCTTTACCAGGGTGACGGTACATTAGGGAAAAGAGAATAATCAGACATTTTGGTGATTACTGGACACTGGCTCCAAACTGATATCAATTATAGGCAACTCAAAATGTCACTGTAGTCCACCAGTCAGAGTAGTGGATTATGGAGGTCACATGATGAAGTTTTAGATCAAGTCTATCTCACAGTGAGCCTAGTGGTCCCCAACCCTATCCTGAGGTCATTTATGCACTTCTAGAATGTATAATTGCAATAGATATACTCGGTTACTGAAGGAATTCCCACATCAATTTTCTGACCTATGGAGTAAGGACTACCATTGTGGAAAAGGTCAAGTGGGAGCACTAGAACTGTTATCACCTAGGAAAAAAGTACAAATAGTACTGCATTCCTGGAGGAATTTAAGAGGTTAGTGCCACCATAGCTAGTAGTCATTTTTCAAACTTTCTTCTGCAGTTTCAAAGGTTAAACTACCAAAAAAGAGTTTACAAAGATGTCCCTTTTCTCACTTGATACCACTCAGTCACTTCAGTTGGATTTCAGCCCAGAGAGTTGAGAGAGAGCGATCTTCTGATGAGCATGAGCACACCTGTCCTTGCACTGTTGCCTTGAGTCATTTTCTTGATGCTCTCTGCTGTGGTACAATACACGCAAAAGCCTTCCATACTACAAAATATTTTCAAAATCATTTATATTTCATCATACTACATCTCTGATTTCTCTTTTTAGTTTTATTTTATGAACTAGCGTAAGGTCCCCCAAGTAACTATTTTCTCAAGCATTCCAAACTGATTTGAAATCATCTTTCTCACTTTCCTTCCTTTTCTTTCTCCCCCACTTTCTCCCTCCTACTTACTTTGACTTTCCCTTTGGTCCTGTTTAGCTGACTTGTATCACTGTCACATTGATTATTATAGTTTTATTTTAAAATGCTAGTAATAAAGCAAATTGAGCTTTATAATTTATCACCATTTTCTTGAATATCACCAATATAGTCATCCAGATAAGTAATAGAATTACTGTGGTGTTGAAAATATGCAAATGCTGTTTTTAATTGGGTTATATTAAATTTACAGCTAACTTTATGGGAGACCTTCAATAGGTTTAAAATTTTATTTATATAAGAATAGGTATAATTCAGCACACATAATTCATGTAAAAATGAAAGTAACTTTTAAGATTTCTGAAACATATTTGACATATTTCTCTCCCAATTTTAATGTAAAAATTACCTCACTCAAGCATTGGCCCTAATTTTGTTCCACTATTAAGGCAAAAACCCTTTTGAGTACAGTAAGTCTTCGCTTAATGTTGTGGATATGTTCTTGGAAACTGCAACTTTAAGCAAAATGACACATAAACCAATTTTGCTATAGACTAATATAAACAAGAGTTAAGTTCCTATGACATACTTCTGGTCACAAAAACATCAAGTTTCTAAATAAAAACCTAAAACACTTCTAATATTAAACATTGTAATAAATGCGAGCAATATATATATTTAAGAATGATTAATGAAAACAAGAAAATTATTTTCCACTCCACTTATTCCAGTTCCGGGTCAAGGGCAGCTGGAGCCTATCCTGGTAGCTCTGGGTGCAAGGCAGGAAACAACCCTGGACAGGATGCCCTTCCATTGCAGGGTGTGCTTACACAGACTCAAACTGTGACAAATTAAACACGCCAATGAACCAAACATGCACATATTTGGTATGTGGGAGGAAACCGGAATACCTGGAAAAAAATCCCACACAGACATGGGGAGAATGTGCAAACCACAGTTGCCTGTAACTGATAATTGTTTTTTCTCAACAGCATTAAAATGAAATGATGTTGAATGAAACATTATTTGAGGACCTGGTGTACTTTACTCCACACTGTGAATTATGAAGATTGCCCCTCTGGTGGGAACAAGCACTAACCCTGGCCCTATGTGAGCTCACAGTATTCCCCTCTAATCCTTTTTAGTGTTCTGTCCAGGGGGTTGCACATGCACTTGTTGGTTGGTATTCAACTGATACTTAAGGAGGACCCTACTCTTGGGTTCTCTTTTTTGTCCTGTGACGTGGGATTTCTCTCCACGGGGCAGTTCAAAGGCTCACCTGGTTCTTTACCCATCACTCTGGGTTCACCGCTATTCACTGGTTTCTGTCAATGGCTTCAAACCTGTTCTTTCACGTATTTTTTCCTTTTTAAATTATTTTTAGAGAAGAGGCTAAATCTGGCTCCTGTTACTTCATTTTAGGCAGAAGCAAATAGGAATTTGAAAGCTTTTGTCAAATTCCTAGAAGAGTGTGTCTCTTTATAAAGATGTTGATATGTTTCTGAGCTTTCTCTTGTTTCATCTAATCAGTGATTGTTATATTAATGTCATTTTGTACCTTTAAATGTCTTCACGTTTAGTTTTTCCTCATTTTTTCTTATATTAAAAAAAAAGCTTCAGAATCTCTTTAACAAAGAAAAACACCAGTACCTTTGGCATTTTTTAGAAGTTCATTCATTACATGCTGTTATTTAAATGTGAAAACACAAGGATGAATTTGCAGGATAGAGAACAAATACACATCCAGTAACTAACATCTCTTCATTTAAAAAAATAAAAATTACAAGGACTCTAAGTTAAGTAAGAACGATTTTAATGCTCACCTGAACCACAATGTACCCCCAGGGCAGTTTGATTTTACTTGCTTGATTTTCCACAATTTCACCCAGAGCCCAAGTGACTAATTCTGACACGTGAGCGCGGGCTCCAATGAGTTGAGGGATTAATTTCCAGAGGCCCTCACTGACGGTCCAAGTCCAGTAGGGCTCTCTGGGAAGGCGACGCGCCCTGGAGCGTTATGGGAGTATAGTCCATCTCGCTATAGTCTGGGTAGCGTGCGCCCGCTCTCGGGGACATTGTAGGTATTGCAGACCCCACTCCGGGAACACTGTGTGTAGCGTAATCCCGGACTTCAGGGTATCGTGCCTAACTTAATCTCGCGCCCTCAGAGCTTTTTGAGTAGCACTGGCCTGCACCCCGGGGCATCGTGGACATCGTAGTCCCGCCTCGGGGCGTTGTGGGTAGTGAGACACCCTCTCCCCGCGAGCCCGCCCCCAGCTCCGCCTCATTGTGGGTGTGGGAACTCTGTTGGTAGCGTAGTCCGCGCCCCGGGGCATTGTGGGCATTGTAGTTCCTCCCTGAGGCACTGTGGGTAGCGCTCTACCACGCCCCAGCGGGTAGGTTGGCGTGTGGTAACCGTCCTTCCGCACTTGTGGTGAGCGAGTCTGCGTTGGCAGCCAGCGCCCAGGAAAGGAGGGTCAGGAAAACCAGGATAGAGAGGGCGGGAGAAGTCTCGCTTTGACCGCGGGTTCCTTGAGGTTCGATTTTCCGGGCGCGGTCGGGAGCTGGGTGCCCAACGTCCTAGGCGTGGAGAGGCCGAGAATAGTTAGAGTGATTTGGGGGACACCGGCACCCCTGGATCAGAGCAGACATCCCCACAGCTGTGGGCGTGCGGCCCAGGCTTAGTACTGAGCGTTCATGGGGGCGCGGGCAGGGTAATGCCCACCGTGGTGGTTGGAGGCGCTCCTTGGCGCCGAGGATCCGGGTTTTGAGGGAAGCATTGTTCTGGGCCAAGACACCTAGACTTATTTGGGTGAAGAGGGTGGAGGATGACTGGGGCCGAGCGAACCGGGTCAGCGAACTTCGAGCCCCAGGCAAGTGGGGAGGGCCTAACGGCGTCTGCCATCCTGAGTTGCTTGGGACGTCCTTGTGGCCAGACAGCTCCCCCTGGCGTCGGGACTTTCTTGAGCATGGGATGAAGTGAAGTGGAGCTCACGGGGCAGAGAATTTTCCCCAAGACCCTCAGGGCTGCTAGTTGACCCCCTGAATTACTGGGGGTTGTGAGGGGGGGGGGGCGTGTAAGACATCCACACTTAAGTTCTTATTTTTAACTTTTCATTATGAAAACGTTACAATCATACCCAGAAGTAGCCATGAGGTTCCATGGATTCATCACTCAGATTCACCATTTAGCAATGAGAACCTGTTATTTTCGCCCAAATCAACAATCCCAAGTGTACTTCTCTTTGAGCACTGTCTCTCCCTAGGGGCCTATGCCGGGCCTGAAGTCAGAGTTCAAATACGCGTCTAACCCTTTCTCATAAAGTTGTCTTCAGTGTGGAAAGAGGTAAAACTTGTGTTTGGCACATGCTAAGTGCTCAATAACGTTAATTTGTGTTTTTACTAAATGCATAGGCACATGAAAGATGATGTCATACTGGCTTGATGTAAAATCCTGACTCTGCCCCTCTGGCTGTCTTTCCCTTCCTGGTCCTAATACTTTAGTGAAGAGGACCCCAGCTCCAGCTTGGGGGTTTCCACCCTACCAGCTGGGCTAGAAGAGAATCCTGAGGCCAAAGCTGCTTGTTATTCCCAGCTCTTCCTTGGAGCGCCCCGTACACCCCCCAGATCCAGAGGGGCTGCCCGTTAGGGAAGGGAGAACTCCTAAGGGCCTGGCAGCCCTGTCTCAGGTGGGCAGCACTTCCTTGTATTCCTGTGGTGTCTTTGCTCATAATGGAGAGGGTACGTTGCTTTTCTTGGTCTTGATATCTTGGGTGTAATATGCTTTCTGGGCTCAGAGCTGCAGGTGGTTTCCCAGGAAGCCAGGGCTGTTCTTGAAGGGTCACATCCTTCCAACCTCATTCAGAGGCTTCCCAACATTTACAGGGAACTCCCTCTTAGGTATTCACCCAACTGTATTCTCAGGTCCTTGGAATGCTGGCAAAACAAAGGTGATGAGAAGTAGTGTTTTGAGAGCTGTAGTCCTATGTTGCTGGCTGTATGCTTTCTGTTCACTGCCATAGTTTATTTCCTCGGCTATCTTGTACATTAAGTAGCAAAATTCTCATTTTATAGAGGGGGAAATGATATAGTAACTTTTGCCTTGGAGCTAGTTGTTCTTTAACTTTCAAAGTTTTAATAGAAATTTAAAAGGAGGTGCTCTATTTTTCAAGTTCTTGTCATACACTTAATGCTAATAAATATAAAACATTTGTTCACTTTCTCCTGATCCTTGGTCTCAATCCCTAATGACATTGACTTTTGTTGATGATATTAATGACACCAGTAGAAGGCAGGAATCAGACCAGTTTTCCCCTTAAAAAACCTTAAGATTTTTTCTTCTTTCCTTATTTTGGGGTGTGAAGGGAGATAAGTCATTAAATTTAAAATTATGAAAATTTTACAAATACAGCCAAAAGTAGTGAGAATACTGTGAGAGCTCCTGTGTGCCCCTCACTTAGTTTCAGTAGTTGTCAACATTCTGCTCTTCCTTTTAGTTCTCACTGCTGAAGTATTTTGCAGCAAATTCCAGATAGCATCTTACCTATAAATATGTGTTTGCATCTCTTTTGAATAAGGACTGTAAAGAAAACGACTTTTATATCACATGTTACACCCAACAAAATTAACTAAAGTTCTTTAATGCCATCTAAATGCCTTGGTACAGTTTTCAACTTACAAGGATTGACATATGTATTTGTTCTTTGACCTGAATGAAATTAAATAAGAAATCAGTAACAATAAGTCATCTAGAAAAATCCCAAATATCTGGAAATGAAATTGAGACTGAGTAAAGGAATACTGAATTTATCGAATGTGGACAACTCTCTTGATGATTTTCATTATAAAGGGGAGCAGAGAGATGAGGTAATAACGGAAGAAAGAAATCATGACCCTCCCCTGCTCAAATTCTCAAATTCTCTAAATGCTTTGCTACAGTTCAAATCTAGCTCTCAACAAACCAGCCAAGGGGTGTGTGCAGGACAATAGTGGAAATCTGCCTTCTCCATCCCTATTCCCTTTCTTCTCACCCAGTCTGGCCCTGCTGATCCTTCTTAATGGCAGGATTCTGCCTCTTGGCAGAATCTCAGAGTTCTGGCCTCCTTGTGTTTTCCAGATTGTCCACTAATCTTATGAACTGTTAAGTATTGTCAATTCTTCCTCCTCTCTTCCTTTCTCCTCACCTTTATGTTTGCTCAGCATATTCTTTCCCCTGTTCTGGTTCATCTTCCTGTTTTAAAAGGGTTCTCTATTGGAGATTTTGAAGTCAGACTCCAAGGCTCCACTGGTATGACTCTATGCTTGGGCATTGGCCTTCAATCTGTGTCCCTTCTATTTTCTCATCTGTAAAACAAGGCTAATACCAGTGTCAGGGTTGTGAGGCAGAAACGTGATCCTGCTTTGGAAGTGGTTAGGGTGCTTGGCACATAGTGCTCAGGAAGAGTGTATCGTGGTGATGGTGATTATTCATTCTGAACTGCCCCACCCCGCAACCAGGCTTTCCAGAATCATTCTTCACCCTTCACTCCAGCTGAACTCTTGTTTATAGCCGCATGGGATTCTATTCCAGTCCATGCAGTTTCATGCCTTTATGCTTCACACATTCACCTTTGTTAACCAATTAGCTCAGATATTTCACCAGGACAAAGATTTCTGAGTGTTCTCTGGCAGAATTACTCCCTCTGTCCCCTTCAGTCCTAGAGGATGTATATACGAGGACTCTAAGGCTGCATCCAGCTGTCTAACTGCCCTGCTGGTGTCGAGATGATTCTTTGAGGGACCTTGTCTGGCTCTTGACTCCTCCTGGGTAACTGCTTGGCACCCAGCTGTGAAGATAGGAGGGGTTATCCTTTCTGCCTGGAAAGGGATGTTGGGGAAGTGATGGAAACTCGAGTGGGCAAGGGGGTTGGATTGTTATTGGGGAGGGCCATGGGTGCCAAGATAATAGGTGTGGATCTCGTTCTGTGGTCAGTGAGACCCACTGCAGGGTTTTGACCAGAAGAGGGTCATGATTTCTTCCTTCAGTTATCTCATCTCTCTGCTCCCTTTATAATGAAAATCATCAAGAGAGTTTTCTACATTCGATAAGTCCAGTATTTCTTCACCCAGTCTCAATTTCATTTCCAGATATTTGGAATTTTTCTAGATAACTTATTGTTACTGATTTAATTCCACTCAGATCAAAGAACAAATTATTGTATAATATCAATCCTTGTAAATTGGGAGTTATTTCACAGCATATATAGTGTCTTGGTGAATGTATCATGGGCCCTTGAAAAGAATATATTATGCAGTTATTGGGTGTTGTTCAGTTAGGTCAAGTTGATCGTTATGTTCAGATCTTTTATTTCCTTATGATTTGTTTAGTTTTTTTTTTTATCAATTTACCAATAGTTTAATCAATTTTATATATTTATCAGTAGTTATTTTATCAATTACTGTGACAGGGTGTTAAATTCTTCGACTGGGATTGTGGAATTGTCTATTTCCCCATTCTATTTATTTTGCTTATGTATTTTGAAGCACTATTATAAGATATATATATATATATATATATATTTACCTTTTGAATATTTTTCTGATGAATTAACCCTTTTATTATGAAACATCTCTGATCTCTGGTAATACTCTTTGTTTTGAAATATACTTTATCAGATATCAATATAGCCACTCCAGCCTTCTTATGCTTACTGTTTGCATATTATTGCTTTTTCGATCCATTTTCTTTCAGCTGACCTGCTTGTGTCTTTATATTTAAAGTGTGCTTTTCTTGTAAACACCATGTGGCAGAGTTTTGCTTTTTATTCAGTCTGACAGTCTGTGCCTTTTAATTAATTGGTGAGTTTATTTCATGTAATTATTGGTATGGTTAGATTTAGGTTTCTCCTTTTACTGTTTGTTTTTTATTTGCCTCCTGTTTTTTGTTTCTTTCTATTGCTTTCTTCTTTGGGTCAGTTGATTATTTTTTGCAATTCCATTTAATTTAATATAATTGCCATTTAGCCATATTGCTTTGCATTTTTACTTTTTATTTTTAGTGGTTGCTCTAGATGTAACAGTATACATTCATAACTTTTCATAGTCTGTTTAGAGTTGATATTGGCGTAGTTCATATAAAATGAGGGATCTTGCAATCCTCCTTTATGCTATAGTTGTTATATGTATTGCATCTACATATGTTATCAATCACACAATGTCATTTCAACATTTTTGCTTTAAACAGCCATATGTATCTTTAAAAACTTAGGAGAGAAAAAGAGATAGACTTTTTTGTGTGTATCAACATACTTGTTTCTGATGATCTTCAGTCATCACAGAAGATCCAGGTTTCCGTATGGCATCATGTCTCTTTAGCCTGAAGAATCCATTTTTTGTAATATAAGTCTGCCGGCAAGAAATTCTCTTGCTTCTCTCAAATTTGGGTACTTTGGGAATTGCTAGATTGTAGGTGTATGTTTAACATTATAGGAAACTACTGGACAGTTTTCAAAAATCATTGTGTAATTTTATACACCTACAAGCATCATATGAGAATTCTCTTACATACTGCTCTCCTAATACTGGTATTGTCGTTAAGCCATTTTAGTTGATACAAAGTTTATTAAGTTAGTAAGTTGATCTGTTTTTTCTTTTCCAATCTATTTCTTTTAATTATTTTCTTTCATTTTTTGCATTATTTATGTCTCTTAATCAAATGTTGCTTAGAGCCGATGAGATCAGACATCCTGTCCTTGTTCCTGATTTCAGGGAATTCATTCACTATTTTGTCATTATGGCATTAGCTCTAGGTGTTTTTCTGTAGATGCTTATGGATTAAGTTGAGGACATTTCCTTCTATTAGTTTACTGAGATTTTTTAATCATGCATAACCTTTGAATTTTGTCATATGTTTTTTTTCTGCAACTGTTGAGGTGATATTTTTCCTCTATTCTGTTAATGAAAATAATTAAATTGATTGTGTTTCAATTGTTAAACTAACATTGCATTTCTTACATAAATCTCACATGATCATGATATATTATCCTTAAAATGCTCGTTTTGACTTGCTGCTGTTTTTAAAGGGTTTTTTTCATGAGGATATTGGTCTGTGATTTTACTTCTTGTAATATCTTTTTCAGATTTTGATATTTGGGTTATGCTGGCCTCATAAAGTGAATTGGGAAGTATTCTCTTCTCTTCCTACTTAAATATGTGATAGAATTAATCAGTGATCCTGGACTTTTCTGATAAAGTTTTAAATTATGATTTTTACATCTTCAGCAGATGTAGAGATATTCCAAATTTCTATTTTAGTTTTGATAACAAGGAATTTGTCCATTTCATCTAACTTTTTAGAACTTTAAGCAAACAGTTTTATTTTTTGTTAATAGGCATCCCTATTGTCCTTTTAATGCCTACATAATTTGTAATGTTTCCTCTTTCAATCCTGATACTGATCATTTGACTTTTATTTTATTTAATCACTCTTTCTATGGATGTAGCAATTTTTATAATAGATTTGATCCTCTTTTACTATTTTTTGTGGGAAATATAACATATTTACCCTCTTAACAGTTTTTATATGTACAGTACAGTATTGTTGGCTGTATCCACATTGTTGTACAACACATCTCTAGAACTTTTTCATCTTGCATGAGTGAAACTTTACCCATTGATCAAGAACTTCCTTTTTCCTCTTCCTTCCAGCCCCTGGTAACCACCATTCTACTTCCTTTTCTATTAACTTAGATACCTCATATAAGTGGAAAAATGCCGTGTTTCTTTTTGTGATTGGCATATTTCCTTAGCATGATGTCCTCAAGGTACATCCATAGTGTAGCAAAAGACAGGATTTTCTTTTTAAAGGCTGAATAATATTCCATTTTATATATTTACCACTTTATCTATTCATCTGTCAATAGATAATTAGATTGCTTTCACATCTTGGCTGATATGAGTCTGCAAATATCTCTTCAAGATCTTGTTTTCAGTTCCTTCGGACATACATCCAGAAGTGGAATTGATGGATCATGTGATGGTTCATACAATAATTCTATTGTTAATTTTTTGAGAAAACTTCCTACTGTTTTCCATAGTGGCTGCACTATTTTACAATCCTGGCAATAGTACACTAGGGTTTCAGTGTCTCCACATCCTTGCCAAAACTTGATATTTTTTGCTTTTTTGATAATGGCCATTCTAACAGGTGGGGGTGGTATCTCATTGTGATTTTGATTTGCATTTCCCTGATAATTTGTGATGTTTAGCATCTTCATGTACTATTGACTGTGTGTATCTCTTTGGAGAAATAGTTATTCAAGTCCCTTGCCTATTTTTAATCAGGTTATTTTTTTGTTAATGAGTTATAGGAATTCTTTATATGTTCTGGTTATTAACCCCTTGTCTGGTATATGGTTTGCATCTATTTTCTCTCATTCTGTAGGTTGTTTTTACACTCTGTTGACTGTTTCTTTTGCTGCACAGTTTTTAATGTAGCCTCATTTGTCTAGTTTTGCTTTAGTTGCTTGCGTTTTTGGTGTTATTGCCCATTCCAATATCATGAAGCTTTTCCTCTGATTCCTTTTTACAATTTCAGGCTTGGGACTTAGGGATTTTAATATTTGCAAATAATCAACCTTTGCTTAATTTCTTTATAGTTTATTTTTTCTCTTTATTTTCTAGCTTCTTAAGGTGCTAGGTGATTTTATAAATCAATTTTGTAAACTAAAACTTTTCTTTTTTTGGTGCATTTAAAGCTATATCTTTCCCTTTAATAAAAACTAGAACAGTGATATTGGTTTGCTAGAACTGCCATAACAAAGCACCACAGACCGGTGGCTTAAACAGCAGTTTATTTTCTTACAATTCTGGAAGCTGTAAAAGATCAAGGTGTTGGCAATGTTGTTTTCTTCTGAGGTCTTTCTTTGGCTTGTAGATGGCCTTCTCCCTGTGTTTACATAGTCTCTCTTGAACTGTCTGTATTTTTTATAAGGTTATCAGTTATATTGGATTAAGGTCCACTCTAATAATGTCATTTTAACTTAATTACTTCTTTAAAGTACCTGTCTCCAAATGAAGTCACAGGCTAAGGTACTGGGGGTTAGAACTTTAACATATGAATTTGATAGGGAACATATTACAGCCCATAACAAATCTGTATCACAAATTTGGTTAGTCATGATATGTTTTTAAATTAAGTTTATTGGGGTAACATTGATTAATACAATTATATAATTTTCAGGTGTACATTATAATTTGACATATGTATATTCTATTGTGTATTTATCACCTAAAGTCCAAACAGTTTCCTTCAGCTACCATATATCTGATCCCCTTTACCCACTTCCGCCTCCCCATAACCCCCCTACATTTGACACCCTTTACTGCATCTACCTCCTCCCTCCCCCAGTCCCTACCCTCTGGTAATCATTAGTCTGTAGTCCATGTCCATGAGTCTCTGTTTGTTTGTCCTGTTTATTTGTTGCTTTTAGGTTTATATACCACATAAAAGTGATATCATGTGATTTTCAACTTTTTCTGTCTGGCTTATTTCACTTAGCATGATTATCTCGAGGTCCATCCATGTTGTCACAAATGGCAGTATTTTGTCTTTTATGGCTGAGTAATATTCCATTGTATATATGTACCACAGCTTCTTTATCCAGTCATCTGTCATAGGACACTTCGGTTGCTTCCATGTCCTGGCCACTGTGAATAATGCTAGAGAACATACAAATGGCCAAGAAGTATTTGAAAAGATGCTCATATCACTAGCTATTAGGGAAATGCAAATCAAAACCACAATGAGATACTATCTCACGCCTGTTGGAATAGCTATAATCAAAAGAACATGTAATAACAAATGTTGGAGAGGATGTGGAAGAAAAGGAACCCTCATACACTGCTGGTGGGTCAGCAAATGGGTACAGCCACTATAGAAAACAGTATAGAGGTTCCTCAGAAAACTAAGAATCGATCTACCATATGATCCAGCAATCCCTCTACTGGATACTTACCGCCAAAACTTGAAAACCCATATCCTAAAAGATATTTGCACACTGATGTTCATAGCAGCATTATTCACTGTGATATGTTTTGATTTGTTGATTTTATTAAAATCATTTTATTGGGATCATTCAGTTTGAAACACTTCTTCATGTCCTTTGGAATATTTGCTTTCTTCCATATCCCTTTTAGACTACTGTTGCTTAATTTCTAAATATGGAGGTCTTTGTAGATATCTTACTGTTATTTATTTTTACTTCAGTTCCATCTTGGGCAAAAAACATACTCTTTTAAAATTTTAGACCTTCGAAATTGGTGATTGGTTTTATATACCTCAGAATTTCATTTACCTTGGTAAATATTCTGTGTGCACCTTCTGCATTTGGTTTTAAAGTTGTATAAATGTAGATTGATCAATACTGCCTGAAAGTGTTTTTCAAATGTGTTTCTTTACTGATTTACTGTCAACTTATTTTTTTTACTTACTAAGAGGCATAGTAAGTTTTCTTACCTATAATTATGATTCTGTTTCTCTTTTTCACTCTTTTTCCCTATGTATTTATACCTATGTATTTTCTCCCAGTCTATGACTTGACTTATTTTCTTACCATTATCTTTTGCAGAACAGTTTTTAATCAACAGAATCTAGCTTAACCAATTTTTTCTTTCATGGATTGTGTTTTTGGTGTTACATCTGAGAAGACATTGCCAAACCCAAGGTTACCTATATCTTCTTCATGTTACCTTCTAGGAATTTATAGTTTCACATTTTGCCTTTGGTTCTAAGATCCATTTTGATAATTTTTGTGAAAGATGTAAGATCTATGTCAGATTTTTTTTTTTTTGCATGTGGATATCCAGTTGTTTCAGTACTACCATTCATTGAAAAGATAATCCTTTCTCCATTGAATTTCCTTTGCTCCTTTGTCAAAGATCAGTTGACTGTTTGTGTGGGTCTGTTTTGTTGTTGTTGTTGTTTGTTTTGTTTTGGTTTTTTTGCCAATACCACACTCTCTTAATTCCTGTGGCTTTATAGTCAGTTGTGGAATCCAGTCGTGTCATTCTTTCGACTGTTTTCAGTATTGTGTTGGCCTTTTCATATAAACTTTAGAACCATTTGAGGATATCCTCAAAGTAACTTGCTGGTATTTTGATGGAGATTATATTGAGTGTATAGATCAAGTTGGGAAGAAATGATATTTTAATACTGAGTCTCCATATCCATAAAATGGACTATCTCTCCATTTACTTAGATCTTTGGTTTCCTTCAGCAGAGTTTTATAGTTTTCCTCATATAGATCTGATTCAAATTTTAAGAAGGTTTGTACCTAAGTATTTCACTTTACTGGGAGCTCATATGACTATTGTAATGGTTTTCATTTCAAATTCTGTTTATTCATGGCTGGTATGTAAGAAAGCTATTTTTGTATATTAACTTTGTATCTTGCAGCCTCGATATAATCACTTGTTAGTTCCAGAAATTTTTTGTTGATTCTTTGGAATTTTCTACATAGACAATCAGGTCATTTGCAGATGAAGACAGTTTTATCTCTTTTTTCCCTATCCATAAGCCTTTTATTGCCGTTGTTTTCTTACATTAGCTAGCAATTCTAGTATGATATGGAATAGGAGTGGTGGTGAAAGGGGACAGCCTTGCCTGTTTTTGATCTTAGGAGACAGCAGCTAGTTTCTCACCATTAAATCTGATGTTAATTGTAGACTTTGCATTCTTTATTTAAGCATAGTCAAAATTATTTGCAGAGGGTGTCAAGCATAGCCCATTCTTAACCTAAGCCTAATGAAATCAGTGTTATTCTTTAATGCTATCTAATTTTGAGTTAGTGTTCAGATTTCCCTGACTGCCTCAAAAATGTCTAAACAAGGTCCACACATTGTATTTAATGGATATCTCTTTGTCTCCTTTTATTCCGCAAGAGTGTACATACGCGTGTGCGCGCGCTCTCTCTCTCTCTCTCCCTCTTCCACCTCCTCCTACCCCTTCTCCTTCCTCTTTCTCTCTCTCCCCCTTCTTTATGCTTTTAACTTGTTGAAGGCTTTACATTTTTAAGAAAATTACAAATATGTCCGTTCAACTCTCAGTACAATTTCTTAATAATGACTTGTTTTTCTCTACACTCAGAATATCATGATCACATCTAACAATATTCACAATAATTCTCTAATGTCATTTAATACCCAGTTCATATTGAATTCTTCTTTATAGTCCCCAAAATGTTCATCTGTGCAAACAAGGCCTATAGATGACATTTGAAGAATGGTTTATTTCTTAAGTAGCTTTGCATTAAGGAAAATTCCCCCTCTTAAAGTTTTTGTTTTTGTTTTTTTTTGTTTTTTTATAAAATTGACTTGTTGAGCACCTGGTTCTTTGACTGATTGCCCATTCTTAAACTTCAAGTCACATTTCACATCTTGTGAACCAAATTTTGGATATATAAGTAGAGGGGATCATGAAACCAAGTTATATAAGGCGTCCACCCTGCTTCAGGTCTCCCTCAAAATCTACATTCTGTATTGCTTTCCATTTTTAATTTCCTGGGTCTTACTTTGGCCTCAGGGCAGATGCAGATAGGGAGCTTCTGTTTTCACTATGATAGGTCACTTTATTTCTCAATGTGAGTGCTCGCCTCTGACCACTCTGAGGTCCTTTTCCTTTTAATAGTGTCCACACAGTGACAATCTTACCCCACTGCTGGGTGCTTCATTTCCCAACCAGACATTGAGGCTGAACCTGTGACTGGCCCATCTCTGAGGTTCTTATTTATATGACACTGGTTAAAAATAAGCTTCTCTGTGTTCTCTGCAACCTGCTTTTCATAGCTCCCCTTACTCTTCCTGAACTAGGCTAGATGGAAGGGTACTCCTCCCAAGCACACCCTCACTTCTCTTTCCCCAGCTCTGCCTCTGAAATTGACTCTTCTCTAGAAAGAGCACTCAGCAGACCAGGAATATGGCCCCAGGGCTCCTGACAACCAGGGACCAGGTAAGTCCTGAAATTTATTTCTAGTTCTTGCAAGATGGACCCATCACATTTTTCTTGCTGGTACTAGGCCATATCTAGCCCTTATCTTGGAGGTGTGGCCCATCTTACCTGGAACCTTTTCTCAGACTCCTCTGCTTCATTCATGACTTAGGCATTTACCAAGTAGTAAATTGTGATCAGCATAGTCAAAATATAAATATAGCACATTCATGCGTATGTGCCCAGCAATTCCCAGGGCCTAACAAATTGAAGGCTTTTGAGGAAGGAGCTGACCAAGCTGCCCCTGGTGGATTTAGCAAGTTGAAGAGCTGAGGGAAGGCATTCCTGTGGGAATGGGACAAGAAGCTTAGTGCATATCAGAGACTGAGTGACTGGCAGGCTGTACCTCACTATATGGGAAATTTGGAGCAGCCAGTGGCCTTTGGTCACATCAGTTTTCTCTATGTAGAGGTGAGGGTGTGACTTACTATTGCTTGTGACTCATGGATAGATTAGTTGGGCTGGCCCCATGCTTTTATTTAAATGAGTTTTCCACACTTAAAAATTGGAGGATTACATCTAAAGGTCTGGATTGCCAACTTCTCTAAGAATAGATTATTTCCCACTGTCCTAAATCCACACTCTTGGCAGATGACAAGTAGCTGGAGCCAAGTAGTGTCTCCACAGTATAGTCATACCCCTTGCTTCTCTTTACCCCAAGTCTAAGACACCTGCTTCACTACTCATTATTTGCCTGGCCCATGAAGGCTTTGCCTTCACCCCCTCTGAGCCTGGTTGGAGACAGTTCAGCCTGACTCCTGAAAGCCAGGAGGAGGAATGTGGACTTGAACTTGGAGCAAGCTGAGCTTTGAAGTATTTTGAAAAGGAATTTGCCATGTTGAAATCAAGGATTTGGAAGTAATAGTAACTGATTGAATATGTGTCCTAAAGGAATGATTTTCTAATCCCTAAGACTAGGCAGTATGGGAATTTTCATAATTAAATGAAATTAACATTTACTGACCACCTACACAGATACTGGATGGGTCACTTTTGTGCTGACTGTGTTAATTACACAAAATAGTGCCAGTTGTGCTAATTCAGTTTTGTACTGCCTATCCTACAAGTATGTCAAATGTAGATTTTTTTTTGTAAGAATATCTGAACTTGATCTTAATACTATGTTCATGTGGTTGATATTTGCCTGTTACTGTATTAATTAAAAATGATTGGTTTTGATGTTATCAGCCATTGTTGAGAGCTGGTGTCCCTCAAACCTTTTATACCTTTGAAAGAAAATAGTGCATGTAATTCAGAATATTGCCTAAGGTAATAGGGAAAGCTTTTCTTTTGTATGTTTCACTTTACCAGTTATGATATTAATAGAGAAGCCAAAATGGAACACCAAACCAGCCTACTTTTTCTACTCCGCCATTTCCTGTGGGATCCCTGCACATCCTGAACTTCATCCTATGACCAATGTCTCTCAATGTACATTTTTTTCCTTTGATTCATTTCCTCATGAAAAATTGATGCCATGGCATGAGATTCTGAGTGGCTTAGTTTTTAAGATGAAATTTCTATACCTGGATGACTGTGAGGCACTCATAGCATTCTTGTTTCATAAAGGGACCACAGTCTTAACTTATTTTCAAGAACGAAAGAACAAATGGGTTTGTTTTGTTGTTTGTTAATTGAGGCATAAAAAATAACAGATTTTAGGGTTATTTAAATTGCATTTCCAGATATTTTGTTATGTATCACATCTGAATTATATAAACTATTCTGACCTATACATTCAATATGACACTTAGGCATTTCTACTAAGGGCTTTTGCCTGGAGGAAAAATTAGAATACTATATTTGTACCAGTAGCCCCTTCACGTCAATCTCAAGTTTTTCTAGCATGCACCTCCACATTCTTCTGGCCTCTACCCACCACACAGTTCCAAAGCCACTTCTACAGTTTTAGATATTTGTTACAGTAGCACTTCACTCTTAGTACCAAAATCTGTATTCGTCTGCTAGGGCTGTCATAACAAAATGCCAGACTAGTAGCTTAAACAACAGAAATTTATTTTTCATAGTTCTAGAGACTGGAAATCTAAGCTCAAGGTGCCAGTTGATTTGGTTCCTGGTGAGGGCTCTCTTCCTGGCTTGCAGATAATTGTTGTATGTTCACAAGGAGACATGGCAGAGACAGAGTGAGTGAGCCCTCGTATCTTTTTCTTATAAGGCACCAGACTATTGTATTAGGGCCCCACCTTTTTGACCTCCTTTAAGCTTACTTCCTTGGAGGCCATATCTCCAGATACAGACACAGTGTGGGTTAGGGCTTTGACATGAATTTTGGGAGTACATGATTCAGCCCATAGAACCCCATAAATATCATGAATTTGGAAAAGTCTATAGTCAAAATTCAACAAATTAACAAGCATCAGAGAATCTAAAAGGTGAAAATTCATAGGGGTACAGAGAATCCTATAAATACGGGAATGTGAAACTATTGATTTGTTTCATGTCAGAGAATTGATAAAGGGAGAGGTCATAGATAGAGTGTGAAATACAGGAAGTTTCCATGTACTAAACACACATGGAGCCTGACTCTACATCAGAGTATTGACACCAGCAAGTACAAGGAACATGGGGGAAATTCTGATGATACTTAGTATATGGAGGATGGTGAGAGCCCTGAGAATAGTCTGTTTCTAATCTGTTGAAAGTATTATTTTTGGCCTTCTACTAGGATATGGAAAGTGCACTTAAAAACACATCTTGAAAGTGACTTAAAAAATTTTGTTGATGTGAAATTTACATAATATAAAATTAACCATTTTACAATGTACTATTCAGTGGCATTTCATATGTTCACAATGGTTGTACAGTTATCGCCTCTGTGTAGTTCAGGCATTTTTTCATTAAACAATCACTCCCCATTTGCTCCCCTCCCCATTTACTGACAGCCACTATCCTGCTTTGTGTCTCTGGATATTTCAGAAGTGGGATCATACAATTAAAAAAAACAACTCTGCAAACATCAAAAATGGCAGAGTGAGGGAAATTCATGGCTCTATACCTGCCCACAAGCAGTTAATGAGCTGCCAAAAACTGTCAGAATTAATTTTTGTAGAACTTTGGAATCTAGTCAAAACTGGAAGATTTGGTGAAGAAAGAAGCTCCTACCTTGTAGCAGAAATGTGCAGTGGCATTTTAAACTGCCTACCTACCCACTGTCTATGAGGAAGCCCAAGCACAAAGACTTTAAATCAACTATCTTAAATATGCATAAAGAGCTAAAGGAAACCATGGACATGGAATTAAAAGAGCTAGGTCGACAATGTTTGAAGAAGTAGAGACTAACAAACAATAAAGAGAAATTATAAAAAGGAACCATATAGAAATCCTGGAGCTGCAGAGTACAGTAACTGAAGTGAAATGTGTTATAGGAGTTCAGCAGCATATTTAAGCAGGCAAAATAGTGAAATTGAAAATACTTCAGTTGAGATTATCCATTCTGAAGAACAAAATAAAAAAAGAATAACAAAAATGAAGAGTTTAAGAGACCTGTGAGACACCACCAAGTGTACTTACATACACATAATGGGAATTGCAGAGGGAAAGGAGAGGAAGAAAATTTCTAAAAACAATATCCAGAAACTTACCAAATTTGATAAAAGACATAAATCTGTATACCCAAGACACTCAACAAACTCTAAGTAGAATTGATTTAAAAAGATTTACACCAAGACATATTATTGTGAAATTGTCAAAACCTAAAGACAGAATTTTGAAAGCAGCACATGAGAGGTTATTTGTTACCTACAAGGAATCCTCAATAAGATTAATTAGCTGATTTCTCATCAGAAGTCCTGGAGACCACCAGTCAGTGAGATGACATATTTAAGTCTCGGTAGAAAACTGTCAACAAAATTTCATATCTGGCAAATTATCCTTCAAGAATGAAGGAGAAATTAAGATGTTTCCAGATAAACAAAACTTGACAGAGCTCATGAACAGTAGATCTGCTCTACAAAAAATGCTTGAGGCCAAAATGAAAAAGACTCTAGACAGTAACTCTAAACCATAAGAAAAGAAAACCATAGAAAGTAAAGGTAAATTTGTAGGTAAATATTAAAGCAAGTATTGTATTATTTTTGTATGGTTCATTACTTTTGTTTTTTCTATACGGTTTAAGGCAAACAAAAAAATTATAAATGTTTGATGGACGTACATGTATAAGGATGTAATCTGTGACAATTACAAAATAAGGGGAGAGGGATAGAAAAGTATAGGAGCAGAGTGTTTGTATACTATTGAAACTAAGTTGGTAGATTTTTACAAATATAATTGTAATCTGCAAAGTAACCACTAAGAAAATACTAAAAAATATACAGAAAAGGAAAGAAGGGAATAGAAGTGTTACACTAAAGACTGAAAATGAAGAAAACATCTTGAAAGCAGCCAAGAAAAAATCTCAAACACATTTGTTAAAGGGGAAAACTATTAGAATGGTGGGGGATTTCTCGTTAGAAACTACAGAGGTTAGATGGAAGGGGTGCAATGTTTTTCAGGGGCTGAAAGGAAAAAAAAATGTTAGCCCTGAATCCTTTACCAAATGAAAATATCTTTCAGGAATGAAGGGGAAATTAGGACATTCTCAGATGAAGAAAAACTTAGAATTTCTTTCCAGGAGAATGAGTAAAGGCAATTTTATAAACAACAATGAAACAATAAAAGAAGGAATCTTGAAACATCTACACAGTAAAGAGTTAACATTGCAGACTTGAGACTGCTATCCTTAGTCCTGCTTGCTAGATTATCCTTTGGCTGTCACCAGGATCTTACATTTCAGAAGGGTTGGCACCATTACCAGAACATATTAATGACTCACTATGCCTAAAAGAACGCAGACTGTGGTTTATTTTGTCCACCTGCTTTCCTTCTAGGATCTTGAATTTTGGTATGTGCTAGACAAAAGGTGTAACCTTTTGTGTAACCAGCCCCCACTTAAAAAAGTAGGATACTGAGCCTCCTATGAGCCTCAATGTTAGAAAACATTTAACACATGTTGTCACAAGGCATTGCTTAGAGGAATTAAGTGGTTCATATGTGACTCTACTGGGAGAGGATTTTATAAGCTTCTTCTTGGTTTCCTCCAGACTTCGCTTCTCATACCATTTCCTTTTATTGGTTTTGCCTTGAATCCTTTTGTTGTAATTATAGCCATGCATACAAGTGTATGAGAATCTTATGATTCCTCCTAGTGAATATCAAACCTGAGGGTGGTCTTGGGGACTTGTGACATGATCAGGATGAAAACAAAGTAAGGAAAAGTATAGGTAACTACAGTAGGCACTCTTCCTACACATGAATTTTCTAAACTAATTTTGATGGTTGAAGCAAAAATTATTACATGGTCTGATATAATTCTAGATGTATACAGAGGAAGTACTTAAAATTATATTTTAAACAAGAAGAGCAAGATGTATTGAGAGGCAAGATTTCTATACTTCATTCAAATTGGTAAAATGACAACACCATAATGTAACACCTAGAACATCCACTTAAAAAGCTATACAAAGACATTCATTAAGAAACACTACAGATAAATCAAAACAGAATTCTAAAAAAAAAAGTTCAAGTAACCCACAAGAAGTCAGTAATAAGAAAACAGAAAAAGAACAGCCAATATTAGAATAGTCTAAATACACCAACTAAAAGACTGGCAGAATGAATTTTTAAAAACCCTATATATTATCTAAAAGAAACTTTGAATACAGTCGAATACAGTCAGAGTAGGCAGATTAAAAGGCTATAAAACAAAAAGATGCATCATGCAAACATTAATCAGATTAAAGCAAGAGTGGCTATATTAATATCAGGTGAGATACACTTCAAAGCAAAGAGTTACCAGACAGGATGATAAATTGATTAGTTCACCTGGAAGACATGGTGATCTTCAATGTGTATAGCATCAATGACAGGTTCAAAATATAGAATATTAAAAGAAATAGAGGCATCAACAATTGGAGACTTCAACACTCTTCTCTCAATGATAGACCTAAAATCAGTAAGAACTCATCAATGACAACCAACAGAATCTAATCAACATGTGTCTAATCTAAGATTCTGCTTCAAGAATCTAGAAAAATAAGAGCAAAATAAACTCAGAAGAAACAAATGGAAGGAAATAATAGTGATAAAGGCAGAAATCAATGAAATTAAAAGTGAAAATAGAGAAAGTGAAATAAAGAGTTTCTTTGAAAACAAAACCAACAAACCACTGGCAAGACTAAGAGAGTAAACACAAATTACCAGTATCAGGAATGAAACAAGGAATATTCCTACATACTCTGTATCCATCAAAAGAATATCTACCCATAAATTTGAAAACTCAGACGAAATACACCTATTCCTTGAAAAACACCAACTACCTTAGCTCGCCCAATAGAAGGGATAATTTTTAATTAGCAAATTGAATTGAACAATATATAAAAAAACTATACACTGTTACCAAGTACCATTTACTCCAGGGATGCAAGACTGGTTCCATATTTGAAACTCAATTAATGTAATCTACCATATTAACAGCTTACAGAAGAAAAATCACATCATTGTATCAGTTGCAGTAAAAGCATTTGACAGAATTCAACAACCATTTGTGGGGGAAAAAATTAGGACGGTAGGAACAGAGGACAACTCCTCTACATGATTAGGGACATCTACAGAAAACTATAATCTTTTTTATTAACACATTTATATAACAAAATTTACTATTTCGACCATTTTTAAAATGTATATCAAGTCCTTGAATAACATGATTTCCTTCAGTGTCATTTTGTTATAATGATGAGACACTGTAAGAACTTTTTATAATTTTTTTGACTTTTCAATTATAGTTGGCATACAATATTGTATTAATTTCAGGTGTATAACAAAATGATTAGACATTTATATAAATTATGAAGTGGTCATTTTGATAAATCTAGTACCCATCTGAGACATAGTTATTACAATATTATTGACTGTATTCCTTATGCTATACTTTATCAGTGGTTCCCAGCCATTTGGCACCAGGGACCGTGCTCGTCTGAGAATCTAATGCCTGATGATCTGAGGTGGAGCTGAAGCAGTGATGTGAGCGCTGGGGAGTGGCTATAAATATAGACGAAGCTTCACTTGCTTGCTTGCCACTCACCTACTGCTGTGTGGCCCAGTTTCTAACAGGCCATGGACCAGTACTGGTCTGTGGCCCAGGGGTTAGGGACCCTTACTTTATATCCCACTATTTCATTAACTACCAACCTGTACTTCTTAAACCCCCTCTACCACCCACCCTTCCCTCCAAACCCTCAAAATGTTCTCTGTATCTATGAGTTTGTTTCTGTTTTATTTTGTTCCTTAGATTCCACATGTAAGTGAAATCAAATAGCATTTTTCTTTCTCTGTCTGACATACTCCACTTAGCACAATGCCCTCTTAAGTCCATCCATGTTATTGCAGATGGCAATATTTCATTTATTTTTTTTTATGGCCGACTAATAGTCCATTGTATATATAAGTACTTCCTTTATCCATTCATCCACTAATGGACACCCATGTGACCTCCATATCTTGGTTATTGTAAATAATGCTGCAATAAGATGTATAGATGCACATGTCTTTTCAAAGTACTATTTTGGGTTTCTTAGGATAAATACCCTGAAGTGGGACTAGTAGGTCCTTCTTTTTCTCTTTTTGTAGGCTCTGTTTTAAAGTCATTTTTCTGATACAATTATTGCTACCCCAGATTTTTTTTTTCACTTCTATTTTCATTTAATATCTTATTCCTCTTTTTAGTCTGTGTGTGTCTTTTCAGCTGAAGTGAGTCTCTTGTAGGCAGCATATGTAAGGGTCTTGTTTTCTTATCCATCCTATATTTGGATTGCAGAGTAGTTATAAATACAGATGAAGCTTCACTTTCATTTAAAGTAATTGTTGATAGGTAGTTATTGCTATTTATTATTCATATTTTTGATATAGATTTTTTTCTTTTTAAAGAAGACCCTCGAACATTTCCTGAAAAACTAGCTTGGTGGTGGAGAACTTTAGCTTTTTCTTTCTCTGGGAAGTTCTTCATCTGTCCTTTGGTTCTAAATTATAACTTTGCTGGGTAGAATACTCTTAGTTGTAGGTCCTTCCTTTTCATCACTTTGAATATTTCATGCCAATCCTTTCTGGCCTCCAAAGTTTCTGCTGAGAAAAACAGCTGAGTCTTGGGTGCTCCCTTGTAGGTAACTAACTGCTTTTCTCTTGCTGTTCTTAAGAGTCTCTCTTTGTTTTTAATTTTTAGCGTTTTAATTATGATGTGTCTGCAAGTGGCCTCCTTGGGTTCACTTTGTTTGGGACTCTGCACTTCCTGAGCTTCTATGTTTATTTCCTTCACCAAGTTAGGGAAGTTTTTTATCATTGTTTCTTGAAATAGGTTTTTTTAATTCTTTGCTGTCTCTCTTCTCCTCCTGGTACCTCTATGATGCAAATGTTGGTATGCTTGATGCTGTTCCAGAGGCCTCTTAAACTATCCTCATTTATTTCGATTCTTTTTTCTTGTTGCTGTTCTGCTTCAGTTTTCTGCTGCCTTATCTTCTAAATCACTGATTTGATCTTCTGTATCATCTAATCTATTGTTGATTACCCCTAATGCATTCCTCATTTCATTGTGTTCATTTCTGACTGGTTCTTTTTTATTTTGATCTCTATTTTATGTTTTCTATCTTTATGTTAAAGTTCTTACTGAGTTCCCCTAAGTTCACTGAGCATCCTTATAACCAGTATTTCGAATTCTACGAGCAATCTGATATATTGCTTGTCTCCATTTTGCTGAGTTCTTTTTCTGCAGCTTTGTTCTCTTTCATTTGAGACTTTTTTTGTCTCCCCATTTTGGCTGCCCCCTGAGTTTCTTTCTATGTATTAGGTAGAGTTGCTTGGCCTCCTGGTTTGTAGAGTAGCCTATGTAATAGGTGTCATGTGGGGCCCAGTGGCACGGTCTCTCTGGTCACCTGAGTGAGGTGCCCAAGGTGTGTCCCTTGTGTAAGTTGTATGTGCCCTCCTGATTGTGGTTGATCCTTGGTTGCTGTTTGCACTTCGATGGGAGGGACTGACCCATGGGCTGTTCGGTTGTTCGTATTGGCCAGTGAGGGCTGACCCTAGAGAGCAGGATTCACTTTAGCAGGGCTCTGATACCTACCTAGCCTTCTCTTTGTGGGTGTATCCTCCTCAGATGCAGTCCTGGGTAGTGCTCCGGCTCTGGCTTAGGACTACGCTGGCCACTAGGTGTGCCAGGCCAAGGGCCTTCTGGGAGGTACTCAGTTGCAGGCCAAGTTTACCTGCAGCTTGTGCACTGCCTGAGGCTACCTGGCAGAAATCTCCAGACAATCCACAGATGGCTGCCATGCGTGCTGGGCTTAGAGGTACCTCAAGAGGCCAAGCCAGTAACCAAGGCTGGCTGCCATAAGTGCCAGGCTTGGGGCTGCTCAGCAGGAGATAAGGGGCATGCTGAAGCCAGATACTACTTGTTTAGATTTTGTGAACTTTTGAGAGATTTTGGAAAGTCCACAGCATGAGCCAAGACAGGCCATTTAGATGAGAAAAACAAACAAACAAACAAAAAGCAAAAGCAAAAGCAAAACAAAACAAAACAAAACATTGGAGGCAGTTTAAATGAGCCCGCAAGTTCAGTGGGGCAGAGTGACCAGTATTAGCCAGGTTGGTGGAGCTCAGGTAAGGTGGCTGCCAGTCTCTACATGCTAATGAGTGGGGAAGTTTTCAACAAAGGAACAGTGGACTCTGCCAGCACCTCTCGGGAGAAAGCCGCCCCTCTAGCCTTTGCACTGAAGCCAGAAAATCCAGTTCCTCCCTGTATGTCCCCAGCACTCCTTGAGTACCTGCTCCAATGCTAGAACTCAGAGCAAGTGAGTCTGTCCTCATGTAAGCCCTTTAACCCATTTCCTGTTTAAAAAAAAAAAGTATAGCTTGCTATCAGCTTTTATTTAATTTTACATAAACATGCTTTTTGAGGCTGAAGCAAATCTGACTGCTGCTCAATGTGAAAACAAATATAAAAACTATTCTTGGCTTTACTTCTAAACAGAACTTGTCTCTAATCCTAATGTAACAGAAATTTATGCATAAATCAGATTCATCAAATGAATCTTTGACTAACAACTGTTCGAGAACAATGTTTTAACATCAGGTGTAAAAATGCTACATTTTCTAGGATTTGACATTCTCAGTGATCAAGAATTACTCTATTTTGCAGGTGGAAATACCACTACTGAAAACAAAATGCTATAAATAGAATGATGTCATTTGTTTCCAAAGACTATTGCTATACTAGAGTGATGGGGAAATAATAATAAAAGCGAGATATTTTGTGGCAAACTTTGGGGGTAAGATTAGGACTGTAATTTGTGAATTACCTCAGGATAAACACTGTAGTTGCAAGCACCGCCAGTAGGTATTCTCAGGGGAAACGGAGAATGAGTTGAGAAACATTTGCAACCCTGCAGCTCACTATCTCACTCAGCCACAATCTCCACTGGTTTTCCTTGCCGCAGACTGTGGGAACTCCTCTTCCTGGGACTGGAACACTGGGCAGAGGATCCTAGTGTGGAACTGGGACCCCTCACTTCTCCAGGGGGACCTCACCAGCCAAGATATCCCTCCCAATGCTAAAAAGCTGCACATGGTTGTGGGACCAGCTCGTTTTCTGTTTCTGCCCCTCCTACCAGTCTCGAGATGACTTCTTTTGTATGTTCCTAGTTGTAGGACTTCTGTTCCTCCAGACTTCAGGCAACTCCCAGTGATGGTTGTTCTGTAATTTAGTTATAATTTTGATAGAACTTAGCTGTAGTTCATATCAATTAGCTATGGTAAAATTGGTTTCATTATACATTATTTTGCTTAAAGTCATAGAACTTATGGACATTGTTAAGTGAGGACTTACTGTACAGTTCAGTAGCATTTTAAGTACATTCACAGTGTTGTACAACCATATATCATTCTCCATTTCCAGAACTTTTTCATCTCCCTAAACTGAAACTCTATTCATTAACAGGAATTCCCCATTCCTCATTGTCCCCTGCTCCTAGTAACTTATATTTAACTTTATATCTCTATGAATTTGCTGATTCTAGGTAGGTACCTGCTATAAGTGGAATCAAACAATAGTTGTTCTTTGTAAATGGCTTATTTCACTTAGCATGATATTTTAAAGAGTAATCCATGATCTAGCATGTATCAGAATTTCCTTTTTAAGACTGAATAATATATACTTGTGTATGCATACAGACACCTACTGTGTTTTCTTTATCTTTCGATAGACATTTTTGTTTCCACCTTCTTGCTATTGTGAATAATACTGTTATGGACATTGGTATAACATATCTGTTTGAGTCCCTGCTTTTAGTTCTTTGCTTAACTTTTAGAGGAACTGTTGAACTCTTCCATAGGAACCATGTCATTTTATTTTTCTCATTAGCAATGAACAAAGATTCCAGTCTCTTCACACCCTGCAAAATTTTTTGTTTGTTTGTGTGTGTGTGTGTGTTTGTTTTTGTTTTTGTTTTTTGATAATACCTAAAAGTCTAGCTCGACAGAGGTCCAATAACTAAGGACATACAAAAGAAGCCATGTTGAGACCAGTAGGAGAGTCAGAGACACAAAGGGGCTGGTCACACACACACGTGTGGTGGTTAAAAATCACGAGGGATATCTCAGCTGTGAAGTCCTCTGTGAGGAGCCAGGGGTTCCAGCCTCACAACAGGCTCCCTGGCCCAGGGTTCCAGTGACAAGCAGAGAAATCCCCATAACTCATAGCTGTGAAAACCAGCAGAGAGTATGGCTGCATGAGATGGAGGGCTCTTGGAGTCCCAGGTATTCCTCCTAAAGGGCTTACTTGCTGATGGACTCCCTTGTTCTGAGCTCCAGCACTGGGGCAGCATCTAGAAAGTTGCTAGGGACATATGGGGAGGAGCTGAATTGTCTAGCTTCAGGGAGAGAGCTGGAGGGGCACTTTTCTCCCAGAAAGAAGTGCTGGCAGAAACCATTGTTTCTTTGTTGAGCCCTCCCACCACTCAGGCATGTGTTTTATGTTTGAGTCTTCATCAGCCTCGCTAACATCAGTTTTGTCTCACCCTGGTGATTCCCTGAGACCTTGCCACACCTAACTGGTGGGCCCACCCAAGCCATCTCCAGTGGCTTTTTCATACAAATGGCCTATGTTGACTAATGCTGCTAACTTTCCTAAAACCTCTCAAAGGTTCACAAACCACAAACAAGCAGCATCTGGCCTTAATGTAGCCTATACCTCTTGCTTAGCAGCCCCAAGCCCGGCAGTAGTAGCAGCCAGCCTCAGTTTACTGCTTAATCTCTCCCAGGCACCTCTAAGCCCAGTGCAAGTGGTAACCATCTGCAGATCACTTTGTAGGTTATATCACATGACCTCTGTTAGAGCACAGGCAGCAGCTGACCTTGGCCTGCACTAGAGCACTTCTCAAGATGCCCCAGAACCAACACACCTGGTGGCCAGCTTTAGACCACAGCACCAACCAACCACCTCCACAAATGACTGACCCAAAGGGCAGATTCAGCAGGCACCAGGGCACTGCTAAACCAAATCCTGCTGCATAGGGTCAGGCCCTGCATGACAACTCCTTCACTCTAGTCATGGTCAGTCCTCACAACCAATCAGCCTGAGAGTCAGTCCCTCATATTGACATGTCAACAGCAATCAAGCTTCAATTACTACAGAAGGCCACACACAACCCACAGAAGAAACATACCTGGAGCACCTGGCTCAGGTGATAGGGAGACTGAGCCACTGGGCCCCACAAGACACCTACTACATAAAGTTACTCTCCTAAGACTGAGTGATGTAGCAGCTCTACCTAATACATAGAAATAAATAGAGATGCAGCCAAAATGGGGAGACAAAGAAACATGTTCCAAATGAAAGAGTAGAAAAAAGCTTCAGAAAAAAAAAAAACTAAACAAAATGGAGATAAGAAATCTACCAGATGCGCAGTTCAAAACACTGATTTCAATGATATCAATAATAATGTCAAAGACATAGGAAACATAAAAATGGTGACAAAAAATATAAAAAACTAGTCAAATGAAAAACACAATAACTTAAATGAAGAATAGAGGTAATCAACAGTAGATTAGATGAAGTAGAGACTGAATCAGCGATTTGGAGCACAAAGTAGCAGGAAATATCCAGTCAGAACAGGAAAAGAAAAAGAATAGTTTAAGGGCCCTCTAGGACAAGATGAAGCATACCAACATTTGCATAATAGGGGTACCAGAAGGAGAAGTGAGAGAGCAAGGAATTAAAAACCTATTCGAAATAATGATAGAAAACTTCTCTAACCTGGTGAAGGACAGAGACATACGAGCCCAGGAAGCACAAAGCCCCAAACAAGGTGAACCCAAGGAGGCCCATTTGAAGACACATCATAATTAAAATGCCAAGGTTTAAAGACAGAATCTTAGAAGATACACACACACACACAGATATATATTCACTTGTGTATATATATGTGTGTATATATATACATATATATAGTATGTGTATATACGTATGTGTGTATATATGTATATGTATGTGTATATATATACACATATATATATATATGTGTATATATACAAGTGAATATTAGCCATAAAAAAGAATGAAATTTTGCCATCTGCAACAACATGGATGGACCTAGAGGTTATTGTTCTGAGTGGAGTAAGGCAGAGAAAGACAAATGCCATATGATTTTACTTATATGTGGAATCTAAAAAAACAAAAGAAACAACTGAAACTCATAGGTACAGAGAATATTTTGATGGTTGCCAAATGAGAGGAGCTTTGGAGGATGGCTGGAAAGGGGGAAGAGATTAAGAAGTCCAAATTGGTGGTTAGAAAATAATCATGGGGATGTAAAGTAGAGTATAAGAAGCACAGTTAATAAATACATTTTCAAATGGGTATTAGAATTTATGTGATGTGATCATTTCATGTGTTATATAAAAGTCTAATCTCACTGTGTTGTACACCTGAAACTAATATAACACTGAAAAAAAATAAAAAACAAAGGCTATACCAAGAGACAAAGAGACACCCACCAATTCCACATCTGGATAGTTATCCAGAGAAACCCAAAACACCAATTCAAAAAGACATATGCAACCATATGTTCATTGCAGCATTGTTTACAGTAGCTAAGATATGCAGGCAACCTAGGTTTCCATCGACAGATAAATGGATAAAGAGGTGGTACACATATACAATGGAATATTAGCCATAAAGAATGAAATCTTGCCATCTACAACAACATGGATGGACCTAGAGAGTGTTATGCTAAATGAAATAAGTCAGACAAAAACAAATAGCAATGATTTCACTTATATGTTGTATCTAAAAAAAACAAAATATACTAACAAAACAGAAACTCATAGATACAGAGAACATTTTGATGGTTGCCAGATGGGAGAGCATGTGAGGGGTTGCATGAAGCGGGGAAGGGATTATGAGGTACAAATAGGTAGTTACAAAATAGTCATGGGGATATAAAATATAGCATAGGGAATATAGTAATATTGTAATAACTATGTATGTTATCAGATGGGTACTAGATTTATTGGTGTGATCACTGTAAGTTATATGTGTCTAATCACTGTGTTGTACACCCGAAACTAATATAATACTGTATGTAAACTAATTGAAAAATAATAATTATAGCAAAAATTACAATACCATTAAAATCACTAAAAAGAAATTCTTAATAAAACATAGGATTTGTTTGCTGGAAACCACAAAATGCTGATGAAAGAAATCAAAGAACATCTTAATAAATGGAGAAACTCTGTTCATGGATTTGAAGAGTCAACATAGTAAAGATGTCAGTTCTTCCCAAACTGATATACACATTTAATGCAAATCTCGTCAAAATTCTAGAAATGTTTTTTGGTAGTTATAAACAGATTATTCTAAAATTTATGTGGAGAGCCATGTATCCTAGAATAGCTAAAATAACCTTTAAAATGAAAAAGTGGGAAGAATCGGCCTACCTGATTTCAAGACCTGTTATATATATAGCTACAGTAATCAACTTTTTAACAGTGTCATAGATATAGCAATCAATAGAACAGAATAGAGAACTCCTAAATAACTAGCAATGTGGGGAGAGGATTAACACATGGCACCAGGATTCAGGCTAAAAACAGGATCTGTGTATCTCACTTGAGTGCCCACTCCTCCCCCCCCCACCCCGCCCCCGGCAATCCTCTTGCTGCCTCGGCCCTGGTTAGTGACTTAGGTTGACTGGTGGGCATGGCTGGCTCCTAGGTGAGCAGGGATGTATTTGTGTTACAGGCATTAATGGCCTTCCAGGATATAGCTGTGGCCTTCACCAAGAAGGAGTGGAAGCTACTAAGTCCTGCTCAGAGGACCCTGTATCGGGATGTAATGCTGGAGAACTATAGCCATTTGGTGTCACTAGGTAAGGATGGTCCTTCTCAGGTCTCCTCTGTTTGTGGGCATTTTAAGACTTATGTAACAACCATCATGCTTTTGGATGAGAAATAAGAATAATATTTTCCCTATACCCCCAGAGAATGTCTGGATTCTGTAGAATTGAAAGTAGTGAAGTTATGCGTGTTTGTGTAGTTTACTACATTTCGTATTTCCAGGCCTCTTCTGAGGCCTGGTCAGTCCTCCCAAGTGATCGTGTTTTGAATGGGGGAATATTTGTATTCACTCAAGCACACGGGAAAATCAGCATCCAGTGCCTGTAGCTCCAGGATTTCCCCCTCCCTTTAGCCACTTTTTCTCAGCATGCAGAGAGCCTTTGCCCCCACTCTGTGCTTCCCTGATCCCTTCTGTGTTATTGTATTCCCCAGCTGACTGTGATTGCCTTTTAAGCCACTAATGCAAGGTCCCCTTGGTTTCTTTCCCTGTGAATAGGAATTGCCTTTTCCAAACCACAACTCATCACACAACTGGAACAAGGGGATGAGCCCTGGAAAGACAAGAGTGAATGTCTTCTGGACTTTTGTCCAGGTGAGTGGAAAGCACCAGGTAGACAAGGAGACAGGCCAGTTGAAGAGCTTTGCAGATGAGGAAGGGAATCATCTGTAAGCTCCCAGGGGAAGCTGTTCTCCAGGTCTCCCTTCCAAACTGCTCACCCCAAAGAGGGCTTCCCTGGCACCCCCCCGCCCCCCGCCTCCTCCAAGGGTCTCTGCTCATTTGGCGTCCATTCTCCAGCATGTCTAGGATCTCCCTTTTGAGCTTTTCTTGGTGGGCCTGATCTTCAACATAGTACTTGTTTTCTGAGCCTGAATCATCTGCTTCTTCTAGATACTCTCCAGTTTCTGTTTTTAACTTGGTAACTTTTTTGTGCACCAGTTCTACTCCATGAATTCCCATAACATTATTTTTTTATGATGGATTATTTAAGATTACAAGGTATGAAGAATTATGCAATACGCACCAGTATGCTTTCCCTGCAGCCTAAGAAATAAAACATAAAACCAGGCCACAGCCCCATACTGGTTGTGTTTGCCCCTCAACCTCGCCCTTGAGTATCCAAGTTTATGGATTAGCATTTCTCAGGACTGCCTTTATCCTTTTTTTTTTCTTCCATTTGATGATCCTTCAACCATACAGAGTGTTGCTTTTCATGTTTATAAATCCTGTACATAGTATTGTAATGTGTACATCCTTCTGTAACAATGTGCAGGTTTAGTTTATACTTTTTAAAACTGTTACATGATTCCATTATATGAATATTTCTGTTTTAATGAAGTTGAATCATCAATTTCTTTCTTTTGGACATTTAAGTTTTTCTAATTTTTGGCTGTTAAATAATGTTGCTATCTATATATTCTTGTTACTTCCTTGGAAACACCTGCTGCAAGAGTTTCTCCAGATGACTACATAGGAGTGCAGCAGCTGGTTCATAAGCACTGAGTGTCCTCAACCTGATTAGGATGTGCCGCATTGTATTCTGAAGCTGTTATACCACTTTATACTCCTGGTAGCAGCGATGAGAGCTCTTGTTGTACATCCTCACCAACACCTAGGTACTGTCAGACCTCGTTTTTCACCTATCTCTTTGGTCTGGTGAAATCTCGGGGGTTGGGGGACTTTTGCTTTCCTTGAACATGAGCATCTCTTTTTGTATTGATTAGCTATTGGTATTTCCTTTTCTGTGATTTGACTGTTCAAGGTGTTTCCTTTTCATTTGGCTGTTTCGTTCTGTTATTGATTTGTAGAAATTCCATATAAATTCTGAGAACATTATAGGTCTTTAATCCAACTGGAATTAATTTTATGTGAAGTTGGGAGGTAAGGATAAATTTTTCTGTGATTTATCTTTTTTCATTGTTTTATTTTCAACATTTCTGGCATTTTATTTTTGTTTAGTACTTTTTCAGCTCTAAATACCACCATACATTTGGACTTGTACTTTACAGCAAATTCAATGCTTTTGCCTTAAAAAAAAAAAAAAAAAAAAAAAAAAAAGCTATTATATAAGCTATACTTATTACCATAAGAAAAATATGTTATGGTATAAGGTATTATTATGGTATAGTTAAGGGATAATTATAGCTATATTATCAAAGTATAATAAACTACATATAAAGTATAAAATGTGGTAAGTTTTGACATGTATACATCCATAAAACTGTTGCCACAATCCAAAATACCTATTACCCCAAAGTTTCTCACTTGTGCCTCACTTGTAAGCCCTATCTCCTGCCCCTCCCTGTCCTCACCCTTCTCCCCATATCCAGACAAGCACTGATATGCTTTCTGTCATTATAGATGTTTTCTAGAATTCATAAATCAAATCATACAGAATACAAACTAGATTCTTTCACTCAACATAATTACTTTGAATTTCATCCAGTGTTGCATGTATCAACAGTTCATTTCTTTTTATTGCTGAGTAATATTTCATTATATAGATGCCACAATTTATTTAACCATTCACCTATTGAAAGATTTTGAGTAGTCTCCAGTTCTGATGAATACAAATAAACCCTGTGGGAACATTCATGACAAGTCTTTGCATGCATAAGCTTTCATTTCTTTGGGCTAAATACTTGGGACTGGAATGGTTGGGTTATATGATACGGTGTATATTTAACTTTTTAATCACTTTACAAACTGTTACCAAAGTGGCTGCACCATTTCACATCTCACCAGCAGTGTATTAGGGTTCCACATGTTCCACATCTTTGTCGAAACTTGGTATTATTGTTTTAATTTTAGACATTCTTATAGCTGTGTCGTGCATTTTGAGAATCTTTTCATGTGCTTATTTGCCATCTATATCTCATCTTTGATGAAATGCCTTCTCAAATCTTTTGTCCATTTAAAAAATTTTTCTTATTTTTTTATTATTGAGCTTTGAAATTTCTTCATATATTCTGTAGAGAAGTCCATTATCACATATTTGATTTATATATATTTCCTCTGTGGCTGACTTTTCATTCTCCTAATAGTGTCTTTCAAAAGCAATTAATTTTGGTGAAGTCCAAGTTTCAATTTTTTCTCTCATGAATCTCACTTTTGGTAGTATATTTAAGTAATCTTTGCCTAAAATAAGGTAAAAAGATTTTCATATACATTTTTTCTTTTAAAAGTTTTATAATTTTTATTTTACATTTAGCTCTATAATCTATTATGAGTAAATTTTTCTACTTGGTACCAGATCTGGATTTAATTACACTTCATTTTGTTTTTGTTTTTCGGTGGTTTTTTTTTTTTTGCAAATGTCCATTCTTTTCTAGCATCATTGATTGAAAAGACAACTCTTTCTTTACTGAATTGCCTATGTACATTTACAGTAAATCAGTTGACCTTATGTGTATGGGTCTATATCTAGATTCTGCTTTTTTCTACTCTCTCTTTATATCTTGATGCCAGTACCACATAGTCTTGATGATTGTAGCTTTGTAATAAGTCTGGAACTCAGATAGTATAAATCCTCCAACATTTTTTTCTTTTTTTCAAGTTGCTTTAGTTATTCTAGATTCTCTGCATTTCCATTTGGACTTTAAAATTACCTTGGTTATTTTCACAAAATAAGCATACTGGGATTTTGATTGGGATTAAGTTGAATCTACATCAATTTGTGGACAATTTACGTATATATAATATGTATCATCCAATACATACACATAGTATATCCCTCCATTTTTATGACTTCTTAATTTTCGTCAGGATTGTTTTGTAGTTTGTGGTACACAGGTCTTGTGCATCTCTTGTCAGATTAATCCCTTCGTATTTCATATTTTTTGATGCTATTTAACTTAAGCTATTTTTAAATTTCAGTTTTCAATTGTTCATAGTACATAGAAATACAATTAATTTATGTAAAATGATCTCATATCTGGTAACATGCAAAACTTCTTAGTCCTAGTAGCTTTTTTAATAGATTCTATAGGATTTTCTACATAGATGATCATTTTATTTATGAATAAGTAGAATTTACTTCTTTCCCTTCAGTATGTCTTTAATTTCTTTTTCTTGCCTCATTGCACAGGCGAGAACATCCAGTGCAATGATGAATTTAAATGGTGAGCGTGGACATCCTTTCCTTGTTCCTGAACTTATGAGGAATGCTTTCCTCCTAAGTGTAAGTTTTACAGCTGCCTTTATCAGTTTGACAAACTTCTCTCCTATTCCTTGTTTGATGAGACTTTTTATTGGGAATAGATGCTGGATTTTGTCAAATGTGTTTTTGGCATCTTTTGAGATAATCATATATGTGTGTGTTTTTTTTTAATTTGGTGAATTACGTTGTTGGGTTTTTTTTTTTTTCCTGTTAAACCAGGCTTGTATTTCTGTTAGTACAGTGCACTGACCTTATTCAGATCTCACCAGTTTTTCCTTCACTCTCTCATATGTGTGTATTTATTTAGTTCTATGAGATTTTATCCCAGGTACATTTATGTAACTGCTTCCATATTCAAAGATACAGAACAGTTCTATCACAAGGATCCCTTGTGCTACACTTTTATTCCCTCTCTTTCTCTGGCAACTACTAATCTGCTCTCTGTCTCTATAATTTTGTCATTTTAAGAATGTTATATAAGGGATATCATATTTTGTGTTACCTTTTGGGATTGCCTTTTATCATTCAGTATAACTCTCCTTAGATCCATCTAAATTGTTGCATGTGTCAATATTTCATTCCTATGATTGCTGAGTAGTATTTCATGGTATGAATGCAGCAGTTTGTTAAATCATCATTCACTGAAGGACATCTGAGTTGTTTATAGTCTCTGACTATTACAAATAAAGCTGCTATGAACATTTGTATACAGGTTTTTATGTGAACATAACAGTTTTCATTTTTGTGATAAATGTCCAAGAGTGTAGTTGCTGGATCATATTGTAAATACATGTTAAGTTTTATACAAAGATGTCATGCCCATTTCTAGGACAGCTGTACCATTTTACATTCCCACTAGCAGTTTTTGAGTGATCTAGTTTCTCCCGCATTCTTACCAGCATTTGGTGTTAACATTATTTTTATTTTGTCTATTCTCACAGATTTCTAGCAATATCTCCTTCGTTGGTAAAAAGTGAGGAGTTTAGTACAAGCAGTTTCTTTCAGATAGCTGAATAGTTGAGCATATCTGAGTTAAGTGCAATATATCAAGCTCTATGCTTCTTGGAAAAGAGACTGATATTCTCCCTGTGAGTAGGTAAGAGCTTATGAGGCTCTAGTCATGTATGTCTGTTGCTGTCATTTTGTGAGGTCTTCATGGCATTGTCCTTAGCAACTGATCATTCTCCTCAGACAATCTCTATCCCTCAGAGTGGTTGGCAGGTATAAGTGTTAACATCTGATCTGAACACCGAATGGTACTGGCAAAGATGATGTAACACGTGGTGATAGGTAAGAGATCATCTGTCTCCTCCTTAGCTCAGGCAGGTGATAGGCAGGCAGAGACCCATGGTCTTATGCCCAGGGTGTCCACTTAAGCATCTCTACACATGGCAGTTTATGAGCCAGTTCCTGGCATCTTAGCCGGGTGGGCCCGATGAAAGGTATTTGGTCCCAAGAATAATGGGTATCAGGCATATAATTACCTAAAGTTATTTTTTTCTTTTTAGGTGGAATTTATTCACAGGAAATGTGAAATCTTAAATGTACTAGTCCACAGGTACCTCCACAACCTAAACTATCAAGATAAGATTATTAACTGAAATCCTTGTTTCCATGTGCCCCATCCCAGTAAACTTTCACCTCTGTGCTTCAGAGGTACCACAGATCTGATTTTATTTCACTGTAAATTAGTTTTCCTGCTGTACAATTTTTCAAGAATGGAATAATATATATTCTTGTATAAGTCTCCTTTCACTCAGTGTAAAGATTTTAACTGTATCTGTGTTGCTGCATACATATGAGTAGTCTGTTCTTTTTCAATGCTAAGTACTGCTCAACCCCTCATATGAATATGTGACTGTTTATCCATTCTCCTTGATAGATACCTCGATGGCTTCGTTTTTAGTTATTTTGAAAAAGCCGATGTTAACATCCTTATGTTAGGTTTTTTTGTTTGGTAAACTTTTGTTTTTATTTCCTGTGGATAAGTCGCCGGATGTCTTAGTTTCCTAGGGTTGCTGCAACAAATTACCACAAACTGAGAGGCTTAAACAACAGAAATTTGTTCTCACAGCTTAGAAGCCAGAAGTTTAAATCAACATGTTGGCTGGGTTGTCTCCTGTCCTCTAGTAGTTGCTAGCACTCCTTAGCATTCTTTGGCTTAGGGCTATGTCTCGAATCTCTGTCTCTGTGGTCACATAGCTCTCTTTCTTCTATGTATCCAAATCTCCTCCCCTAGTAAGGATACCAGTTATTGTATTAAGACCCATACTAATTCAGTATGATATCACCTTAACTTAATGACATCTGCAAAGACTATTTGAAAATAAGGCCATATTCATATGTTCCTGGTAGACATGAGTTTTGATGGGATACTGTTCAACCCAGTATACTGGGCAATAAGGTAACCAAATGTGCAGTTTTATAAGAAATGATTAGACCTTTTCCAAAGTGGTTGTACCATTTTTCTTTTCCATGAACAACATATGAGAGTTCCTCTTGCTTCACATTCTCTCTGACAGTTTTATTTTATCTCTGGTGAAGGATGTGTAGAGCTATCTCATGGGGGTATTAATTTCCATTTCCCTGATGATTAACAATGTTGAGCACTTTCTGTGTGCTGTTTGCTCATTCATATACATCATATATTTACTTTGTGAAGTATCCATTTAAATCTTTTTCCAGTTTTTTATTGTATTATTTTTCTTTTTATTGTTGAATTTTATGAGTTCTTTATTAATCCTTTGTCATATGTACATTTTGCAAATATTTTCTCTCAGTCCGAAATTTTTGTTTATTTTTTAACAATAACTTTTGATGAATAGATGTTTAGTTTTGAGAATCTGATGTTCGCTTTCTTTTAAGACTTTTATTGTCATGATATAATCATATTTTCTAATAAATACCATACAGTTTTAGCTTTACATTTAGATCTATGATCCATCTTGAATTAACTTTTGTGTATGGCATGAGGCATGGATCAGGGTTTAATTTTCTTTTCATATAGCTATCCAGTGGCTCTAACATCACTTTTGAAAAGTCTTGTCTTTCCCTCATTGGATTGCTCTGTTGAAAATCCAATGACTGGTTAAGTGTGGGTCTATTTTAAAGTCTCTGTTCTGTTCCTTCAATTAGTATATCTATCCGTAAACCAACCACACTGTCTGTATTACTACTGTAGGATCATAGAAAGTCTTGAAGTCAGGTAAAATGAGTCTTCACCATTTTTCTTTTACAAGATTGTTTTGGATAGTTGAGGTCCTCTTCATATACATTTAAATTTTAGCATCAGCTACTCATAAAGGGAAAGAAGAAAGAGAAGAAGGTAGTATGAGAGGGAGAGAGGGAGAGGAAAGAAGAAAAGGAAGGGAGGGAGGGAGGAAGGAAGGAAGAAAGGAAGGCAAGAAAGAAAGAAGGGAAGGTAGGGAGAGAGGGAGAGCAAGAGTGAAGGAGGAAGGAAGAGAAAGAAAAAAAACCTGGGTAGTGTTTATTGAGATTTTAGTCTATCTATAGATAACATGGGGGAGAAATTACATCTTAACCAGTATCAAGTCTTATAACCCACTATGTAGTTTTAAATTCCTCTCAGCAAAATAAAAGTTTATGAGATGCAGCTAAAGCAGCGCATTTATAGCCTTAAGTGCTTTTATTTGTAAAGAAGAAAGGTCTATGTAGGATCAGTGACTTAAGCTTTTACTTTAAGAAGCTAGAAAAAGAAGAGCAAGGTAAATGCAAAGTGAGTAAAAGGACCAGACAATGAAAATAAAAGCAAAAATCAATGAAATATAACACGGATTAACAGAAAAACATGCAAGCCAAATGTTGACTCTCTGAAAACATCAACAAAATTATATATTGCTAGGTAGATCAACCAAGGAAAAGAGAAAGAAGACATGAATAATCAATTGAGGAATAAAAGGGAAGTTATCACTACGTATCCTTCAGACTTGAAAAGTCTGATTTTTTGCTTTCTTTTAAAACTTTTATTGTCGTGATTATCTGTTTTTGAATAGGACATTCGAAATAGGGGGGACATTACGAACAAGTTTATACTAACAATTTTTAACAATTCAAATGGATGAATTCCTTGAAAAATACTGTTGACACAGGAATGAACAAAATCTGAGTAATACTACATTTATTATAATTAACTTGGTGGTGGATCCATAAACCTACACATTTAATAAAAATACTCAAATTGAATCCAACCTTGTTTAAAAGATATTATACACCATGCCCAAGTGGAATTTATTCCACTTATGCAAAGCTCAACATTAGAATAACCGTATTATAGAATACTGTTCAATTCATATTTATGTATCCTCTAATATGGTGATTGCTTTCTTTCCAGCTGCCCTTTCTTTCTGAGTCCTCACCCAAATCACCTTTAATGTCCATATTTCTACCAGCAGTCTCTTCTTGTCAAGCTAGGCTTTTTCTAGCATGCACCTCAAAACTTCTAGCCCTTACTTATCACCTTGTTCCAAAGACACTTTCATCATTTCAGGTATTGTAGCAGCACCTTACTTCTCAGTATCAAATCAGTATTAAGTTTATCCAGAGTAACAGAATTAATAGGATGTATGAGTACACACACACGAGATGAGATGTATTATAAGGATATAAAGAATTGACTCATGTGATAATGGAGGCTGACAAGTCCCCAAATCTGTAGTCAGCAAGACAAAGACCAGGAGAATCAATACTGTGTGTGGTTCCAGCACAAAGGCCAATAGGCTCTACACCCTTGAGGAACTAATGTTTCAGTTTGAATGTGAAAACAGGAGAAACTAAAACAACCCCACTACCACCATATCCCAACTTGAAGGCAGTCAGGCTAGGGAAATTCCCTCTTATTTGGGGGTCAGTCTTTTGTTCTCTTCAGGCCTCAGCTGATTGGATGAGGGCCACTCACATAAGGGAGGACAATCCGCTTTATTCAGTCTACCCATTTATATGTTAAAAGTCATTTTAAAATGCCCAGAATAATGTTTAACTAAATGTCTGGGCAACCTGTGGCCAGCTAAATTGATACATAAAATTAACTCACATATGTCAGATTTCTTTTATATTGTTTTAAAGTCATGGAGATGGCATATTATGACAGTTGTCCAATTACCAGGGATTAATTCTGATAACATTGCAAATGTCACCCTTTTACATTTGTGGACCAAGTCTTAAAATTCTTTAAATTGTTTAAAAGCAGTGAATGCACAGCATTCCTCTTGTGAGCTGCTGTCTGAAGCCGTTTACTTTACCCACAGCTCTTGCTTCTATACTGCATCCTTGGAGCTGCAGAAGGAAAGATTTCCTGAAGGAGCCATTAGACATCGATTTTTTTTCTCTTTCTGTTGGAAAGTTTTGAGTTTGTGTACTATTACCAATGTACTTATTTGTCTCACAAATCAATTGGCACAAGAGCAGTTGTAGATTTTAAGTTTATATACTTATTTTCTTCTACATCCTGGAAATTTTTTGATTCACTGAAAAAGAATTAACTTGGTAAAATTTTATTTTTATTTCTCCTTTTATTCAGGAACTTCTGGATGTTTAAAACCATGTTAAAGTTTAGTTTTCCAAAGTGGACATCGTAATTCTCACTCACTTTTAGTTAAAATTGCCACATTACTAGCTAGGCACAAAAATTTTGATGAATGAATATTCTAATTTAAAGAATGGTTAGAACTGGTTCCTGTAACCATATTTAAATCAGTCACCATATTTAATATAGAAGACACAAAGTGTCTCCTTCAGAAGAGAAGTCAAAATGGCATAGATGATAGAGGCTTTGCTCATCTGCTCTTATGACCACATCAAAGTTGTGACTGAAACACAGAGCAAACAGCAAGCAGAGTTGTCTGGGGTCTAGATGAACAAGCTGCACAACTAGTGGGAGAAATAAGAAATCACCCTGCAATGGAAGGAGGTAGAAAGTGGCAAGGACGCGAGGCTACCCAGTCTCCAGCAGCTGAGTGGGACAGAGGCTGTGGGAGCTGCAGGTGGGAGCTGCAGGCAGAAGCTGCAAACACCTCTTAAAGGGGCCGTGTGTGCAACTGGACTACCATGGGGACGGACCTGCTCGCTCTGAGAACCAGTGCCTTGGTGACTGCTCAAGGGGCACCAGGGACTTACAGGGGGACGCTGAGTTGTTGGAGCGAGGGCCAGAGGTGAGGCTTTCTCCTGGACAGAAGTGCCAGTGGTATCCATTGTCCCTCTGTTGAGTCTTTCCCACTCCCAGTGTGTAGGACGCAGCACTTCCATAGCTGAGGTTATCAAACTGGATAACAGGTTGCTTTGGCTAGAGGATTCCCTGAAACTCCGCTTCCCCCAACTCATGGCTTTACCCAAGCCACACCTAGTGGTGTCCTCGCTGAGTGCTATGTAACATGCAGAACAAGTTCCAAGACCACACTGGTGGCAGCTGACCTCAGTTTCTGGCATGGCCTCTTGAGGCAACTGCAAGCACAGCATCTGTGGATTGCTTCCTGAATCTTAGCAGGTGGCCCCGGAGTGACACAGGCTGGGGCTAAACTTGGCCTACTGCTGAATCCCTTTCAGGACTGTGCCGCTGGACACCTACTACACAAAGCCATGTTAATAAGACAGGGAGACTTAGGAGCTTTGCTTAATACACAGAAACAGACACAGATAGGCAGCCCAATTGGGAAGACAAGCAGAAACCAAAGATCCATAACAGAGAACCAGGAATAATGGAGTCAAGCAATCTAACAGATGCAGAGTTCAAAACAATGGTTATAAATAAAGATGCTCGATGAACTTAGGGAAAGAGTTGATGAACTCAGTGAGAACTTTAACAAAGAAATTAATTTAAAAAAAAAAACATAAAAATGGACATGGAAATTATAAAAGGGAACCAGTCAGAAATGAAGAATACAGTATCTGAGATGAAGAGTATATTAGAGGGAATCAACAGAGTGGATAAAGAAGAGGATCAAACCACCAATAGAGGATGTGGAAGTCAAGACACTCAATCAGAATGTCAGGAAAAAAAGAAGCCAAGACTGTAATAATAATGTAAGGAGCCTATGGGACACTATTAAATGTAAAAAATACCATGCCATAGGGGTACCTGAAGGAAAACAACTTAGGACAGCTGAACTATTTGAAGAAATAATGATCGAAAACTTTACCCTAACTGGTGAAGGAAAATAGACATGCAACCCCAGGAAGCTCAGAGAGTCCCAAAAAGAATGAACCAAAGAGGCCACACCAAGAACATTATAATTTAAAAGGCCAAAGCTTAAATACAAAGAGAGAATCGTAAAGGCAGAAGAGCCTTGCCTACAAGGGAGCACCTGTAAGACTGGCAGCTGATTCTCTCCAAAGAAACCATGCAGGACAGAAGGGTTTGGCACAAATATTCAACATGATGAAAACCCAGGATCTACAACTAAGAATACTTTATCCAGCAAAGCTATCATTTAGAGTCGAAGCATAGAGAGAGCGAGCTTCCCAGAGAAATAATCTAAAAGAATTCATCAACACCAAGCCTACTATTAGAGGGACTTCTTTAAGAAGAGAAAAACCATGTATCGAAAACATGAATAAAGAATGGTAATAACTACATATCTATCAAATAACTTCAATGGAAGAGAATTAAGTGCTCCAACCAAAAAGAAAGGGAAATTGAATGGATAAGAAAATAATACTCCTACATATGCTGACTACAGGAGACTCACTATAGATTAAAAGACACACACAGACTAAAAGGAAAGGGATAGAAAAAGATATTGCTTTGATGGCACCTAGAGGCTATTGTGCTGAATGAAGTCGGAGAAAGACACAATGCCACATAATTTCACCATATATGTAAAAACTAAAGAACAAAATAACAAAAAACAGAAATCATAAAGAGATTATTTTGAGGGCTACTAGAGGGGAGGAGGGTTAGGAGGATGGTGATGAAGGGCAAAGGAATTAAGAAATACAAGTGGATAGTTACAAAATAGTCATGGAGATATAAGTGTAGCATAAGGAAAATAGTCAACAATGTTGTAATAAGTGGTAAAGGGAAAAGGAGTACTAGATTTAGTGGGTAATCACTTGACCTCTAATCACTATGCTGCACAACTGCAACATTTGATGCCACTCTAACTGAAAACAAAAAAAGGCTCATTGAATTGTACAATGTGGAATATGAGCAAATCATTGTCTATTATAGTTCAATAAAGCTGGAGGGAGGTAAAGTTCCTCATTTACCGCTGAAAGGTACTCCTGTATGAGTGTAATTTACCCTGGCTTAGGCTGTATGACCAAAGTGGGGTGTACAAAGCAAGCCAAAGGAGAAGGCAAGTGACTGCTCCTTCCCATCAAATCATACAAGTAGACAACTGTGCAATCTGAAAGCTCAGCTGTCAGAACTTTTAGAATTCAACTAGTTATTTGAAACTGCTGGCCGAAATGTACACACCTTCCCACAGGTTTTTGAAAATATGGAAAACCTAGTTTAATAAAGTCACGGACAGTTTAGTGAGCTGCACTAGGGCACATCTGCTGATGAGAGACCACCCATTGGGATCTCTGATGGCCAGAACTGTATGATAAGACTGAAAGGATGTTCACTTTTCATCTGGATGTCCAGTGGGGTCAGCACTTGATTATCAAGGCCGTTTTCACAGGAGCTTATAGATCTAAATGTGTGTGCATGTGACACGCACACACATGTGCACACACACACAGTTTGCTGAGAAAGAAATGTAAGGGATTTTTAAGGGTTAGCTGAAGAGATTTATGTGGCTTTTCTCGTTACTATTGAAAGCTGGTGTTTTAGACAGATTGTGTCGTATACTGTAATCAGGGTTGGGGAAACATTTTCTCTAAGTAGTAAATATTTAGGCTTGCCACTTTTATGTTCTTTGTTCAACTATTCATTTGCCATTATGTGAAATCTGCCATAGACACTGCTGCGGTCCAAAGGCCCTGTATTTACAAAACACCTAGCGGAATGTAGTTTCTGACTCATGTTTAGATGGTTCATAAAACACACCTCACTTTTGGCAAAGAAAGAATCAGGTCTTAGGAAGGCATGGTATACTTTATTTAAAGTTCATGTATTTTTCATCAGCGTCAAGTGGCTTAGAACCAGTGTAATGTAATATAAGGGTACAAAATTAGATATCTCCTAGGCAAGAGCTTTTATGGAGGCAGAAATTTTTTTTTTTACAGCACTTGTAGAAAACTGAGAAAAGCAAGTCTTGGCTTGATTGGAGGCACAAGGAGCCAGAATCCTTTAAGAGGTTGCAGACCTGGACTGTGTCTTGTTTCACTGCTGTTCCCCCACTTTTTGACAGAGAACCCAGCACATATCCTTTAGGAAGTACTTGTTAAGGATGGTGGCATAACTTTCCAGTTCATTTCCCACATGGATCTCTGATCTCTCCTTATTACTGCCTCCTCCATGGGCTTTCTAGGTGGATATGACTATGTAATGTGGCCCCATCCCTCTTTATAGAAAAGTCACTGAAGAAAATTTGTAATAAGTTGTAGTTTAACTTTCAGTAAAAGCATTTATTTGTTAAGTTTCATTGGTGTTACTGTCTGTGGCTTGTAAGATTAATTTGTATTGGGGAACATGTTTAACTCTAATGGCAGCAAATTAGTATGGCTGGTACTGCGTGTGCTTTTCTTGAAACTATTTAGGTAGGGCTGGTATTTAGAGCTGGCTCATATTGTGAGTTTCTGTTGTTTGCAGCACAGGATACACATTAATGTGTCACCGTGGGATGGAAGGTAGGTCTGTGTCAGTGTGTGAACATCTGAGGATGACTTCTGGGTAAGTTTAACAGCCCACAAGGTACGTGTGGTGATTTTGACCAAGACTTTCTTTCCAACAGAACCAAGGACAGAATTCCAGCCGTGTCTTTCCTGGCCAGTGGCCTTTTCCAGTCCTCAGTTCCTCAGGCAATATATGTTGTGCGGTCACCCCCCTCAGATCTTCCCAACCTCTTCTGCAGGAAACTACTTCCCACTAGAAGTTCCAAGCTGCTCAAGTGAAAAAGCAGAAGATGGAGAGAGAAAAGGCTCTAACACCATGTCCAGGAGGCCACAGCAGAATGGGACTTCAAGTGTATTTTTGCCCATTTCAAGGTCAGGCAGTAGACACAGTGGTAGGCAGCAGAGGTGGAGGAATAAACCAGGGGTTACCCCTAAGGAGACAGACAGAGTGTTGATGAGGAAAGACATCTCAGAACCTGAAGCAGTTACATATGGAAAATATAGACTAGGACTTACACACACCCAAGCCTCTTTAGCGTCCAGAAGCATCACGTGTGTCCAGAATGTGGCAGAGGCTTCTGCCAGAGGTCAGACCTCCTCAAGCACCAGAGGATGCACACAGGGGAGAAGGCCTTATAGGTGTAGGGAGTGTGGGCGAGACTTTGGCCGGAAGTCCTCTCTCACCATACACCAAAGGAAACACTCAGGGGAGAAGCCATATGTGTGCAGGGAATGTGGGCGACACTTCAGATATACATCCTCACTCACTAACCACAAAAGGATACACTCCGGGGAGAGACCCTTTGTATGTCAGGAATGTGGGCGAGGCTTTCGCCAGAAGATTGCTCTCATCCTGCACCAGAGGACACACTTGGAGGAGAAGCCTTTTGTGTGTCCTGAGTGTGGTAGAGGCTTTTGCCAGAAGGCATCACTTCTCCAACACCGGAGCTCACATTCAGGTGAGAGGCCCTTCTTGTGCCTGGAGTGTGGGCGTGGCTTCAGGCAGCAGTCCCTGCTCCTCAGTCACCAGGTCACACACTCTGGAGAGAAGCCTTATATCTGTGCTGACTGTGGGCATGGTTTTCGACAGAAGGTCACCCTCATCAGACACCAGAGGACACACACAGGGGAGAAGCCTTACTTGTGCTCTGAGTGCGGGCGTGGCTTTAGCCAGAAGGTCTCCCTCATGGGACACCAGAGAACGCACACTGGGGAGAAGCCTTATGTGTGCCCTGAGTGTGGGCGGGGCTTTGGTCAAAAGGTCACTCTTATCAGACACCAGAGGACACACACGGGGGAGAAACCTTACCTGTGCTCTGAGTGTGGACGCACCTTTGGTTTCAAGTCACTCCTCACTAGACACCAGAGGACACACTCAGGGAAGGAGGCAGAGATATACGGAGTGTGTGAACAAGGATTTAGCCAGAAGTCCCAACTCATATCTGACCAGAGGACACACCCAGGAGAGAAGCCATGTGTGTGTGGTGAATGTGGGCGTGGCTTTGGCTTCAAGTCAGCCCTCATCAGACACCAGCGGACCCATTCGGGAGAGAAGCCATACGTGTGCAAGGAATGCGGTCGTGGCTTTAGCCAGAAGTCTCATCTCCACAGACATAAGAGGACCAAGTCTGGCCATCATCCCCTGCCACAAGGGCTGTTCTCCTGACCTTTCCTTTCCCCATGAGTGTGAAGATGGCAGAAATCACTAAGGAATGTTCCACTTTCCTCAAATGCAATGAAGAAAAAACACTACATTCTTTCAGTGATAAGATGGCTGATTTAACAGTTTACCTCCTGCACTAGCAGTGTGTTTTAATTTGCTAGGGCTGCCATGGTGCCATGGTACACAGACATGGTGCCTTAAAGAACAGAAACTTATTTGCTTGCAGTTTTTGAAACTAGAAGTTGAACATCAATGTGTAAGCAATTTGATATCTATTGAAGCCTCTCTTTTTGGCTTCAGATGTGACTTCATTCTTGCTGTGTCCTCACATGGCCATTTTTTCTGTGTGTATGCTTTTCTGGTATCTCTCACTTATATAAGGACACCAGTCATGTTGGGTTAGGGACCTCAAAACATTTATCTTTTAACCACCCTCTCATCAAATAAGTCACACTATAGGTTATAGCTTCAGTATATGAATCTGGGAGAACAATTCAGCCCATAATAGTCACCTCTCAGCCTAAATTCCTATTCTTCTCACGTACAAAATACATTCACCCCATCAGTACAGCCCCAAAAGTTGTAACCCATTCCAGCATCAACTTTATGTCCAGAATCTCACCTAAGTCAAATGTGAGTGACAACAGAGATGTGCTTCACCCTTAGGCAAAATTCATCTTCAGCTGTGAACCTGAAAACCAGACATGTCATCTGCTTCCAAAACACAGTGGTGGGACAGGTCTAGAATTCCCATTCCCATTCCAAAAGTAGGTTTAAGACTCAGGAATAATCTTTGGTTGGATTCTCTGCCCTCTGTTCCCACTGGGGTGGCAGCAGTGGTATGGGACCTGCTGAAACCATAGAAGAGACTTACTGGACCCCCAGACTTTACTTTCTGGGCTCACTGTGGGTCTAGCAGACCTGCTTATCTCTGTTTTACCTTTATGGTCATTCTTTCCTCTTCTTGGTGGATAACACATGTTTGCATCTGGACAGTTCTGTTCTTCTGTAGAATGACTTCTTTTTGCCCTATCTACATTGTCTTTAGTCCAACATGCCAGAGTTTCTGCTGAGATGGTTAATTGTTTCCAAACTAATCTCTTTATCAAGTGATTGTCTAGTCATGCCATGGTGTTCTTTCCACATTGATTCTCATTTTTTGCAAAATGAGAATTTTCCAGATCTTCAAGTTATCTCTCTATTCTCACATTTTAATATAAAGAGTAAGGAGAAGCCAGGCTACACCTTCAATATTTTGCTTAGTTCATATCTGGCCAACAACAACTTCTGCCATAAAAGGGTGTTCTGACCTTTCCTTTCTCCATGAGTGTTAAGATGGTAGAAATCACTAGGAAATGTTCTGCTTTCCTGAAATACAGTGGAGGAAAAACTGTTTTATTTTAGTGTTCATAAAATAGTTGTTGGTTTATTTTTCTAAGCAGCAGTCCTCTATATTTAATGGCCTTTTATTTTAATAAAGTGCTTCTTTACAAAGCTGCACACCTGGTTGTGTACCTCATTCTGTCAAGAACCCCAAGGTATTCAACCTCTTGGGAGACATGGGAGAGTCACCCTGTATTTGTTCTGGACTCTTGTCCTGTAGAAGGGACAGCAATATTATAATGGCCATCCTCACCCCTTCTTAAGTCCTCCAACAGTCATATGTGATCCCCAAGGCACACACACAGCCTTCACTAACAGCAGACTGAAGGGCATCTGTTAATACTCGTCCTTGTAGCCTGAAACCCCATCCCATTAGTTGTGAATACATGCCATTAATCCAGCCCAAGGACTCAGGGCCTTCAGCCACAACTCTCCCTAGTCTAAATGGTCTAGAGCACCCACCTTTATATTCCAGGAAAGGTGCTTCCCCTTAAGCCATTACCTCTTGTGCTCTCTAATTCCCAAAGCCTAGCAAATACCCAGCTCAGGATTGGCCATGACCCCTTGCCTTGGGCACTGAATGTTCACTACAAGGTAATTTTCCCTAGGAGCAGATGAATTCTTAAAAAGCAGAGTTCAGGAAGGCTCCATAGTATGGTGGTTAGCACGTCTGCTTTACACGCAGAAGTCCTGGGTTCACGCCCCAGGTGGAACTACGGACCATACCCCAGGTGCGCCAGGCCCCCTGAGTACGCTGGGGGTTCCAGGCCTTGGGGCGCACCATGAGCATGTGGGAGGAGACGCCCCACCTTCAAAGATCCAGTTCTTAAGGGGAGACAGCAACATATGTAGGTGTTGGAAGTGTGTGTGTGGAGGGGGAATTAAAGAGGCAAAAAGAAAAAGAAAAGCAGAGTTCATTCCCATAAATGCTTAGGCAGAGAAATAATCTACCAAATACCATGAACAACCAAGGTGACAAGGCAGCTCAGAAAGAAAATGAAAAATCTCCAGAAAATTACAAACATACATAAATATATGACTTAAATGACAGAAAATTCAAGATTGTGGTTCTGAAAAAACTCAATGAGATGGAAGAAAATTCAGATAGGCAGTTTAATGAACTCAGAAACAAAAGTACTCTACCAAAGAGATTGAAACTTTGAAAAAGAACCAAAATAAAACTTCTGGAGCTGAATAACTCAATAAAAGAGATGAAGAATGAAATAGCAAGCTTAGGAAATAGAGATGATCAGATGGAGGAAAGAATTAGTAATATTGAAGACAGAACTCTGCAACTGATGCAGATGGAAGAAGAGAGCCTTGAGAGAAAAAAAATTAACTCTACAAGAATTATCTGACACCATCAAAAAGAGCGATATTAGAACAATGAGTAGGAAGGTTCTTGTCAAGATGGTGCAGAAGTCAAGGCCACATCAAAATTACAATGAAATTACAGAACCATCAGTGGGAGTTGCTTGAGGTCCGGCAAAACAGAAGTCCTACAACTGAGGATATACATAAGAGATCACCTCAAGACTGTTAGAAGGGCAGAGATGAGAAACCCAGTCCCAGAACTGCCTGTGGTAGATGAGAATCAGGAAGGATATCTTAGCTGCTAAGGTTTCCCTGGAGACGAGGGGTCCTGGCTCCACACTGGGCTCCCCAACCCACTTGTAGTTCTGGGAAAAGGAGCTCCCACAACCTCTGGCGGTAAAAACCAGCGGAGATTGTGGCTGAGTGAGACAGAGGGCTGTGGGAGTCAAAGATGTTCCTCTTAAAAGGCCTGAACACAGACTTAATCAATGACAGACATACTTAGAGTACAGCACTGGGGCAGCTGCTCAAGGAGCACCAGGGATATACGGGAAGGAACTGAGTTGTCCAGCTTAGGGCAAGAGCTGGAGGAGTAGCTTCTTCCCAGAAAAGAGTGCTGGCGGAAGCCATTGTTCCTTTGTTGAGCCCTTCCCATTCCAGGTGTGCTGACACAGGCGGCTGCCATATCTGAGTCTCCAACAACCAGGCTAACATAGGTCACTGCCAAGGTGATTCTCTGAGACCCTGCTTCTCCCAGCTTGTGGGCCACCCAAGCTGCCTCCAGTAGTTTTTTCCATACAAATGGCTTCTCTTGGCTCATGCTACAGACTTTCCTAAAACCTGTCAAAGGTTCACAAAACCCAAAGAAGCATCTGGCCTCAGTATGCCCTATATATTGTGGTGACCAGCTCCAATCCTGGAAGTACTGGAAGCTGGCCTCAGTTCCTGGCACGGCCTCTTGAGACACCTCTAAGCCCAGCACAGATGGCAGCCATCTGCAGATTGCTTGGTTACTCTTTCCAGGTGGTCCTAAAAATGTATAGGCTGGGCCCCACCCAGGAGGCCCAGTGGCCAGGTTTGACCAGAGCCAGAGCCTGAGCGCCACTCAGGGCTGTATCTGAGGAGGACACACCCAAAGGGCAGACTGAACAGGCACCAGAGCCTTGTTAAAGTGAATCCTGCTCTGTAGGGTAGGCTCCTCACTGGCCAATCCTCACAACTAACCAGTCCAAGGGTCAGTCCCTCTCATCAAAGTTCAAACAGCAACCAAGGATCAACAACATTAGGAGGGCACATACAGTTCACACAAGGGACACATCGTGGGCACCTTGCTCAGGTGACCAGGGAAGACAACTGGGCCCCACAGGACACCTACTACATAAAGCCACTCTCCTAAGACTGGAAGACATAGGACCTACCTAATACATAGAAACAAACACAGAAAGGCAGCCAAGATGGGAAGACAAAGAAACATGTCCCACATGAAAAACAGAACAAAGCTACAGTAAAAGAACTCAACAAAATGGAGACAAGCCATCTACCATATGCGGAGTTTAAAACACTGATTATACAGATGCTTACTGAACTTAAGGGAGGAGTAGATGAAATCACTGAGAACTCTAACAGAGAGACAGAAAACAAAAATAGAGATGGAAAATATAAAATGGAACCAGTCAGAAATAAAGAATACAATATCTGAGATGAAGCATACATTAGAAGGAATCAACAGATTGGATAAAGCAAAGGATCGAATCAGCAATTTAGAGGATGGGGTAGCAGAGGACACCCGATGAGAACAGCAACAAGAAACAAGAATCCAAAAAACAGATGGTAGTTTAAGGGACTTTTGGAACATCAAGTGCAACAATTTTTGCATCACAGGGGTGCCAGAAGAAGAGAGCAAGAAACTGAAAACCTATTTCAAGAAATGATGACTGAAAATTCCCTAACCTGGTGAAAGAAATAGACATACAAGCCCAGGAAGCACAGAGAGTCCCAAACAAGATGAACCCAAAGAGGCCCGCACCAACATACGGGTAAAAGACTAAGAGAGAACCTTAAAAGCAACAAGAGAAAAGCAATTAGTTACATACAAGGGACCTCCCATAAGACTGTCAACTGATTTCTTAACAGAAACTTTTCAAAGCAGAAGAGATGGGCAGGAAATATTCAAAGTGATGAAAAGCAAGGACCTACAACCAAGATTATCCACCAAAGTTATCATTTAGATTCAAAGGACAAATAAAGAGCTTCTCAGAGAAAACAAAGCTAAAAGGCAGTATTACAGGAAATGTTAAAAAGACTTCTTTAAGAAGAAAAAATATATATTTATATATTTAGGAAGAAAAATATACATCTAAATATATAAATATAAATATATATACACATATATACATATTTTATATATATGTATATACACATGTATATATGTATATGTGTATATACATATATATGTATATATATTAAAGGTAAAGAGGCAGAATAAGATATGCCATAAAAATGGAAATGAAAAAGAAATCTGGGGTAGCAATATTTGTACCAGACAAAATAGAGTTTACAGCAAAGGCTATAAGAAGAGACAAAGAGGATCTAGTAATCCCACTTCTGGGTATTTATCCTAGGAAACCCAAAATACTACTTTGAAAAGATATGTGATGTGCATCCATACATTTATTGCAGCATTATTTACAATACCCAAGATATGGCAGCAACCTAGGTGTCCATCAATGGATGAATGGATAAAGAAGAGGTGGTACACATATACAATGGAATATTACTCAGCCATAAAAATAAATGAATGAATGAAATCTTGTCATCTGCAACCACAGGAATGGACCTAGAGGGTATTGTGCTGAGTGGAAAAAGTCAGACAAAGAAAGATAAATAACATATGATTTCACTTACGTGTGGAATCTAAAAACAAAATAAAACAAAAACAAACTCATACATACAGAGAATATTTTGAGGGTTTCCAGATGGGAACGGAAGGGATTAAGAAGTACCAATTGGCAGTTACAAAACAGTCATGGGGGTGTAAAGTATAGCATAAGGAATATAGTTAACGATATTGTAATAACTGTGTATGCTGTCAGATGGGTACTAGATTTGTCAAGGTGATCTCTTTGTAAGTTATATGAATATATAATCACTATGTTGTGCACCTGAAAGTAATATAATATTGCATGCCAACTATATTTGATAAATAAAAAAGTACTTTAAAAAAGGATAATGGGTATACCAGAAAGAAGAGAGGGAGATGGGAACAGAGAGCCTATTCAAACAAATAGTTGACAACAACTTCCCAACCCTATGGAAAGAACTGGAACCTCGAACCCAAGTAGCAAACAGAACACCTAATTATCTCAATCCAAAAAGGCCTTCTCCAAGGCACATTATTTTAAAACTGGCAAAAATTAATGACCAAGAATTCTCAAGGCAGACAGGGAAGAGAAAACAGTAACCTACAAAGGAAAACCAATTAGATTATCATTGGATATTTAAGCAGAAACTACCAGCTAGAAGGGAGTGGAATCGAAAATTCAAACTATTGAAAGAGAGAAATTACCAGCCAAGAATAATATGTCCAACAAATTCTCCTTTCAATATAAAGGAGAAATAAAGAGTTTTTCAGACATACAGAAGATAGGGGAATTTTCTACTACAAGGCTTGCATTACAGGTTACTCTAACTGACACAAAAAGACAAAAAGACACAAAGCTATGAGTAAGATGACTAACAGAAACAGGAACTGCAGCTCCTTTTCAGAACAGGGTATTATAAACTTAAATATTACATAATAGTTAGGAGGTATAAACATTTTAAAAGATAAGAAGATGCAACTGTGAAATGAACTCACAGCTCAAATAGGGATAATGTATGACAACAAGAAATAAAGAGAGAGGGTATAAAGGTATGAATTTGCAAGGGGGAGTGGTGATGGGATGATTCAGAAGAAAACTTTCTTGTACGTAAACCTAATGGTAACCACACGCACGCGCGCACACCCACACACCCACACACACCCACACACACACATCCAGAACTGAGACACATAACATTAAAAAAGGAAATAGAGGGAAAAAATCATAAAATACCACCAAACTAAAACAGAACACAAGGAAAAGAAACAATGAGACACCAAACTACCAGAAAAAAAAAAAAGATAAAATAGCTATAGGAAAACCTCATATTTCAATAATCACCCTAAATGTAAATCCCAGCCACATGCTACCTTCAAGAGACACATCTCAGCTGCAAGGACAAATATAGACTCAAAGTGAAAGCGTGGAAAACAATACTCCAAGCAAATGCATCCAAAGAAAAGTGGATGTAGCTGTACTTATATCTGATGAAATAGAGGCTTCATTTAAAAAAAGGTAACAAGAGACAAAGAAGGACACTTCATAATGATAAAGGGACAATACATCAAGAAAACATAACACTTATCAATATATGGACTCCCAATCAGGGAGCACCAGAATATACAAAACAACTTTTAACAGAACTAAAGGGAGAAAGTGACAAAAATACAATAATAGCAGGAGACATAATACCCCATTGACAACTATGGCTAGATCATCCAAACAGAAAATCAATAAGGAAGTATCAATCTTAAGTGCCATGTTAGACCAATTGGATATAATCATCCTTTATAAAGCTTTTCATCCAAAGCACAAGTTTATACATTCTTTTCTAGTGCGCACGGAACATTCTCAAGTATAAACCATATTGAGACACAAAACTAGCCTCAAAAAATTTAAGGAGATTGAAATCCTACTAAGTATATCTTCTGACCACTATGCATTGAAACTGGAGATAAACTGTTAAAAGAAAGCAAGCAATGCCACAAATATGTGGAGATTAAACAACATGCTACTAAAGAAAGACTGGGTCAAAGAAGAAATAAAAGGAGAGATCAAGAGATACACAGAAGCAAAAGAGAATGAAAATACAACATATCAAAATTTTGAGTATACAGCAAAGTAGTAATAAGAAGGAAGTTTATATCATTATGGGCCTATCTCAAGAAACAAGAAAAATCCAAAATATACAACCTAACATTACAATTCAAAGAACTGAAAAAAATAAAGCCCAAAGTCAGCAGAAGGAAGAGAATAATAAAAATTAGAACAGAGATAAATAAGAACAAAAATACAATTAAAAAATTAATGCAACGAAGAACTGGTTCTTTGAAAAGATCAATAAAATTGACAAAACTCTGGCTAGACTCACTAAGGAAGTAAGAGAAACGACACAAATAAATCAAATTAAAGAGAAATTACAACAGATATACACAGAAATACAAAGTATCATAGAAGGATACTATATGAAAGACTTTATGTTAACACATTCAATAACCTAGAAGAAATGGACAAGTTCTTAGAAATATACAGCCTTCCTAGAATGAATCATAAAGAACTGGAAAATCTAAATAGATCGATCAACAGTAAGGAAATTGAAACAATCATCAAAAACCTTCAAAAAACTAAAAGTCCAGGACAAGATCTCTTCACTAGTGAATTCCATCAAATATTCAAAGATGATTTAGTATCTATTTTTCTCAAACTCTTCCAAAAAATATTGAAGAAAAGCCATTTTATGAGGCCAACATTACCCAATACCAAAACCTGGTAAGGATAAGTAAGACACACAAAAAAGAAAACTATAGAGCAACATCTCTGATGAATACGGATGCAAAAATCTAAAAAAAACTAGCAAATCAAATACAATAATACATTAAAAAGGTTATACATCAGATTAAACATTGATGAAATGGGGTTCATTCCACATGCACAAGGATGGTACGAATATAAAATCGATCAATGTGATACACCAAATAAAATAAAGGATATAAATCATGCAATCATATCAATAGACAGATGTAGAAAAAGCATTTGACAGGACACTGCATCCATTTATGATTAAAACACTTAATTTTAATAAAGTAGGTATATAATAAAGGCCACATATGACAAATGCTCAGCTAATATCACATTAATGGTGAAAAACTAAAAGCTGTCCCTCTAAGATCAGGAACAAGACAAGGTTGTCTGCTCTCACCATTCTTATTTAATATAGTATTGAAAGTCCCAGCTAGAGCAATCAGGCAAGAGAAAGAGACAAAAGGCATCCAAATTGGGAATGAAGTAAAATTGTCACTTTTTTGCAGAAGATATTATAAGACAACCCTAAAGACTCCACCAAAAAACTATTAACAATTATAAACCATAAAGAAATACAGTAAAGTTGCAGGATACAAAATTAATGCATGAAAATCCATTATATTCCTATACATTAATAATGAAATTTCAGAGAAAGAAATGGAAAAAAAAGTTTCCTTTTGCAATTGCAACAAAAACAATAAATACCTAGAAATAAACTTAACAAAGCTTATGAAGTACCTAGACACTGAAAACTATAAGACATTATTAAAAGAAAAAGAAGATACCAAAATATGTAAAGATATTCCATGTTCATGGATTGGTAGAATCAATACAGTTAAAATGGCCATAATGTCCAAAGCAATATACAGATTTAATACAATCCCCATATCAAAATCTCAACAGCATTTTTCAAAGAAATAGAATGAAAAAATCATCAATTTTTATACAATCACAAAAGACCCCAAATAGCCTAAGTAATTGTGAGAAAAAAGAAAAAGGCTGGTGATATCATAGTGCCTGACTTAAAATTATACTATAAAGTGATAATAATCAAAATGGCATGGTATTAGTAGAATAACAGACACACAGACCAATGGCACAGAATTGAGGGGTTAAAAAATTAACCCCAGTATATATGGGCAAATAATTTTCGGCAAAGGAACCAAAAGCATAAAATGGAGAGAAAAAGAAAAAGCTTCCCTAATAAGTGGAGCTGGGAAAATTGGAAAGCCACATGCAAAAGAATGAAACTAGGCTGGTACCTAGTCACCAAACACCAAAATTAACTCAAAACAGATCAAAGACCTAAATTTAAGACCAAAAACAATAAACTGCATAGAAAAATAAGTGCTAAACATATGGACCTTGGATTTAGAGAGGGTTTTATAAATATGATCTCAAGGCAAAGAAAGTAAAAGCAAAAACAAATGGGATGTTATCAAACTAAATAGCTTCTGCACGGCAAAAGAAACAATCAATGAAATAGTGAGGCAAGCTACTGAAGGGAAGGAGATATTTGCAAGCAACACTTCCCATAAGGGACTAATATCCAAAATATATAAAGAACTAATACAAGTCAATAACAACAAAAAATCAAATAACCCATTTAAAAATTAGGCAGAGGAACTAAACAAATACTTCCAAGACATACCAGTGGCCAACAGACATATGAAAAGATGTACAATTTCACTAGCTATTAGGGAACTGCAAATTAAAACCACGAGATACCTGTTAGAATGGCTATCATCAACAAGACAAGGAATAACAAGTGCTGGAGAGGTGGGGAAAAAGGAACCCTCATACACTGCTGGTGCGAATGTAAATTGTTACAGCCACTTTGGAAAACAGTATGGAAGTTCCTCAAAAATCTAATAATAAAATTATCATATGATCCAGCAATCCTTTTTCTGGGTTTTTACCCAAAAAAAACCTGAAAACATTCATCTGCAAGGATATATGAACCCCGATGTCCATAGCAGCATTATTCACAGTGGCCAAGATATAGAAATAACCAAAGTGTCCTTCAATAAGTGATGTCTGTGAAAGATAAAGAGAGGTCATGATTTGGAAGATGAAGCCCTCAAATCAATGTAAATTGAACAGCTGAGAAAGAAATGAGGGAGGAAGCAGGATTTGGAAGGGAGAACTGTTGAAATTTTAGCCAGCCTAATAGGGAACTCTACAGCAAAGAAAGCCCATTAGAGGAACCCTGCACTTGCTGAAATGGTCACACCCTAGCAAGCCTGCTATGCTTATTCTGAACTAGCTGGAGACTGCCTGAGAAATCATGGCCTCAGATCTAAAGCTGAAGCCAATCCTGAAGGCACTGTAACTGGAGGATCTCAAGTAACTGCACTTCTCAAAGCTGAACAGCAAGTGTTTTCCTAAAGGCAGCTCTGAGCAGTACACTTCCATGAGCAACTCAACTGTTTAAAGGAAAAATAACAACAATGGTGGTGGGGGTTTAGCATATGAAGAAGTAAGATATGTGACAACAAGAGCACAGAGTGTGGGAAGGTGGTAATTGGAAGTACACTGTACATTGCTCACAATATAGTATATTTTAAAGGTAGACAATGATAAGTTACAGATGTATAGTGTCCCCTTCCAGAGCATGTTCCTAAATGTTTTGGTTTCAGGACTTCTTTAGATTCTTAAAAATGATTGAAGACACTCAGGAATTTCCGTTAAATACTTAACATATTACAAATTAAAACAAAAAATTTAAATACTTATTTTAAGTAACAATAATAAGCCTATTACATGTTAAGATAACATTTTATTTAAAAGTATTTTTAAAAACAAAAAATGGGGAAAACAGTGACACTGTTTAACATTTTTGCAAATTTCTTTAATGTTTGACTTAATAGTAGACAAGTAGATTCTCATAACTGTTTCTTCATTCAGTCTGTGGTGATACGCATTTTTGGTTGAAGTATATGAAGAAAATCCAGCCTCATCTCAATACATAGTTGGAATGGGGGTATGTTTTAATGGTCCTTTTAGGTAACTATGGATATTCTGCTTTGATGCCACACCAAAATTCAACAACTGGTAGTTTCTTAAAGATTAGTTGTAAGGTGGAATCTGAATCCTTGTTAGTAAATTCTAATATCATTACATTAAAATCCATTAGGCTATTTTTGCACACTGAATAGATATCTAAGCCATTCATGAGTTTGTCACATCATTCATTGGACACTGGAAAACACTGGATCCAAAGCCTCAGCTCTAATAATTTCTCTGCAATCTAAAACATGGACAATGCTAATAATGTGCCTTCTAGTGTTATGGTGTTAAATGTAAAAAGGGGAAATGAGGGAAATATTGTGGAATCACTTTGTGACTAGTAAAATGCTGAATAAGTATTACTAAGTACACTTTACAAAAGCAATAAAATGTTGAGGGGGAAAGGATTTATTTACTTTGTTGATGAGAGAACAGACTGGCTGATCCAGCAGGTCCATGTAAGATAAACTGGCATTTGCAGTAAAAGACCACTCAGTTAAGCAGAAAAAGCATAGAGCCAACACAGTGCCATCCTGAGTATCTTTCCAGAGCTGATTGCTGGGGTGATAATTTAAATTAAAACACTGTTTTCCCCCAAAGAATATCTTTTATATTGTTAAGAATTAATATTCTTTTGAAGATGGGGCTTCCAACATGGGGGAATTAGAAGCTCAGTAAAACCTTCCCCCCACCTCCCCCCCCAAAAAAGAACAATAGAACGGGACAAAATTGTCAACAAAATAACCATTTCAGGACCCCCAAAACTGACAAAATTTACAACAAACTTAGAAATGTATATTCATGAAAAACTACTGAACAATGTTTGTTTGTGGCCTTATTATTAGGATCGTTTCCCTAACCCCAGCTGGGTCAGTTTGATAGTTCTATAAGGGTGGGACAAGCTCTGAAAACCAAAATATTCACTGCTAGAGACTTACTTTATTTGGAGCACAGTGCAAAAAACCCCCAAAAACCCTATACCCAAAAATGTTGTCAGGAAAAGTACCAATATAGGTAGCAAACTAATGGGAAACACCAGTGACTCAGCTACCCTGGGGTTGCAGTCGTGGCTAGGGAAAGCAAGACACAAGCAGACGAGCCAGAAATTTAACAAGGAGATCCTGAAAATGAGAGACACGGAGAACCTTAATATGCTCTCCATACACCCCAGGATACTAGAAGGCTGCACACAGGTGTAGGGGAGACTGAGAAAACTCAAGCTATTCATACATGCCTGGATGACCAAAAGACTGTCCACACATGTAGAGGAGACATGAGGGGGCCCAACAGAAATAAAGTTTAAGAATACTTGAAAACTGGCTGAACTTTGAATATATTTCCCAAACTACACATAGATCTATCAGCAAAGAGTGGGAACCTTACTGGCTCAAGGTGTTTGAACAGAACCTCTGACCAATCTTTGACTGCAAACTAAGATATGCTGAAGCAGAAGTGAATTGTAGGAGCCAGGAATTTTTTTAAAAATTTGAGCACAGACATCAGTGCCTCACATTGTAAGGGAGACAAATGCACCAGAATTAGTCCAGACAAGTTTACATAAACAAATAAATGAAAACAGCAGCAACAACAACAACCCTTAGGAGTAAAAATCAGAATCCAGAGTCCTTATAATATGTTGTCTAACATACCAACTTTTAAATTAAAAAATTACACTATATGTAAAAAAACAGTGTGACTCATCCTTAGGAAAAAAGCAGTCAATAGAAACTATCTTTGAGTAATCTCAGACAATGGATTTAGAAGACAAAGTTGTAGGAAAAAAATCCCCCACTATTTTAAATATATATATTACAAAGAAATAAAAGAAACACCATTTAAATAAAGGGAGTCAAATACATGGTGATGCAAGAAAATTTAACTCTGGATGGTGAACACACAATGCAATATACCTACATGTGCTACTAAATTGTATTCTTAAAACCTAGATAATTTTGTTAACCAAGGTCACCTCAATAAATTTAATTTAAAAAGGGAAAATAACAATATTTGACTATATATCATCAGTCTTGGGCATTTTATTTTTATATGTGTGTTAGAATTACAAACAAATACTAAGCTTTTAGTAGGTTTGTTTCTTGTAGCAGTATGATGAAGCAATTCTGAAACTATTTTGTATGCATTATAGGATTGAGCAAATATCTATGTTGTTGGGAGCTAGACTGGTAACTTCACTTTTCCCTCCTAATAGTAGCATCTGTCATAATCATAGTATACTTACTAAAGTTATTAACATTGTGACCACACTATTAGGATTTCCCACTATTGTCTGTTTTCTGGTTGAGAATCCAACCTAGGACCCCACATTGCATTTAGTCATATCTCTTTAGACTCTTCCAATCTGACAGTTTCTCAGTCTTCCTTTGTCTTTCATGACCATGACACTTGAACAGAGCTGATCAGGTATTTTATTGAATGCCCCTCAAAGTGAGATTGTCTGATGTTTTGTTATTGATTTGATTTATGGACATTTTGGAAGAATACCACAGAAGTGAAATGTCCTGACTGTATCTTATCCAGGAGCACATGATGCCAACAGGACTTATTCCTGGTAATGATAACTTTGATCACTTCATAAAGGCGATGTCTGCCCAGCTTCTCCACCATAAACTAAATCATTTTTCACTTTACAGAACCTACTTGTTATAAGTAATTGATTAGTCTAGCCCACACTCCTATGGTCGAGAATTGAGCTCTATATCCTAGAGAGAGTAGACTTTGACACTAGAAGAGAAACATAGGGTAGTGCTTCTTACATCCCCTACTACCTCAAAAAAGAAAGTGCTATGGTGGTTCCCAAACTAGCAAATGATAGCCCAGCTAGGTTCATTCCTCCCTGGAGAGAGCTTAAGTCCTGCTGACAACTTCAGGTGAGCCCAGCAGCAGCAGCAGCAGCAGCGGCAGAAGGTGGGACTGATGAGGACCCCTGCTAACAGTAAGTGGTGAAGAGAATTGCTCTTTTCTCACAGGACTGACACTCTTCTCACTTAGAGACAGCTGGCAGGTAGGTGGCACCAGCCAGGAGGATCCTGACACAGAAATACCTGTCCTGGGAAGCGCTTTTTATCCCCACAGACCCGACACTCTCCACCTAGATGCAAGACACCTGGCAGCCCAGTGGTACCGGAAATGACATCCCCCCTAAAATGCCCAGCCCAGGAAAATTTCCATCCCCTACTGACAGATATCGGTAGTCAGCAGGTTCTGGGAAGGTGGATCCTGACATATCAGTGGTTCAACCTGTGAAATTTTTCTTCCCTTTTAGGCTAGAGCATCCATTTCCCTACCTAAAAACAACCCCCCAAAAAAGCCTATTTTGGAGATATTCCTAATGCACTCCCCAGCAAGAGCAGGGGAAAGTATGAGCAACAGCGTTACCAAATAAGCTAAGCAGACCCAACTAGCATTGCAAGAGCTCTGAAAGTTAAATGGTCATTGGAACAAATAGCCCACAGAGGTAGGACTAGATCTGGGTGCTAAACCTAAAAACAGGGTGATTTCCTGCTAAAATGAAAGATTTACATAGAATCCAAAGTCTCTTAACAGTTAATGTTCAAGATGCAATAGAAGATTAACCATCATACCAAGAACCAGGAAAAAACAACTTAATCTAGAAAAGAATCGACTGACACCAACACTGAGATGACAATAACATTGGAATTATCTGAAAGAGATACTAAAGCAGCCATCACTAAATGCTTAAAGCAATTGTAAGTTCTCTCAAAACAAATGAAAAAGTACAAAATTTTTTTAAAAATAGTAGTTGTACCAAAAAAAAATCAAGTGGAAATTACAGAACTAAAAGATAGAAAAGATTTAAAAACTCGTTGGATAAGCTTGGTGATAGAGTTGCTATGACAGAAAATGGAACCTGAGAATTTGAGGACAGATCAACAGAACTTAGCAAACAACGGAGAGTAAATACTGGTGTGGGTGTGGGGGAAGGGAATCTCTGGGGCTAGAACAAAAGAGCTAACCGTTGTATCATCAGAATCCCAGACAGGCAGTGGGACTGAAAACTTGAAGAAATAACGGCTGAAAACTTTCCATATTTGGCAAAAGACATACAGGTGCATTTCAAGAAGCCAAGGGAATACCAAATAAACTAAATGCTAATTAATCCACACTAAGACATCTTAACTAAAATTATGAAGTCTAAAGACAAAGAAAAATCTTAAAAGCAGCCAGAGAGAAATGACTCATTATTTACCCATTGGGGGGAAAAATCAATTCAAATTACAGCAGATATCTCACATGAAATCATGGAGATTACAGAAAGTAGAACATTTTGCTTCAAGTGCTAAAAGAAAAAAACTGTCAGCTTCAGATTGTATATCTAGCAAAACTATCCTTCAGGAATGAGGGTACAATGAACATGTTCTCAAACAAAAGAGAACTAAGAATTTGTTGCTACTAGACCTATGATGGCTAAAAAAATTCTTCAAAGGGAAGAAAATGATTTAAAAAAAAAGAAATATTGGGGCACGGGTAAGAAAGAATGAAAAGAGAACTATGAGTACATACAAAATACTATGCTACCCACAAGTTTTTTAAAACACATGAGATAACTGAAGCAAAATTATACCATCTGATACTCTAAACCAGTGGTCCCCAACCTTTTAGTTATCAGAGACCAGTACTCCTATGACAATGTAATACCTGATGAGCTGAGGTGGAGCTGACATGGTGATGGTAGCACTGGGGACTTGTGAATACAGATTAAGCTTCGCTTGCTTTCCTGCCACTCACCTTCTGCTGTGTCACCCAGTTCCTAACCGGCCATGGACAGGGTTTGAGGACACCTTCTCTAAACAATGATATTTAAAAGTGTGAAAAATAAAAGATCTTAAATGAAAGTAATGTTTTCATATTTCTCTCTAAGTGGTGACATATTGATAGACTATGATAAGGCACATATGTATATTGTAATAACTAGAGCAAAATGTTAAAAAATATACAAGAGATACAATAAAAAGGCACTAAGAATGAATCCAAATGAAATCTTAAACATCAAATAATGCACAGAAAAGAAGAAACAGAAAAATAAGACTTAGAGGAAAGAAATGTAAACAAGAAAGTGGCCAAGTTAAACCTTAACATCAGTAATTACTTTAAAAGTTCTAATTACACTGATCAAAAGACATTCTGTTTATCGAATTAAGTGGCATAAGTAGATTGAAAGATATACCATGCAATGGTTAATTTTTAAAAGTAGGAGTTTCTATATTAATATCAGGTAAAGCAGACATCAGGGCAAAGAAACTTACTAAAGAAAAAAAGAGATGTTACAAAATAATACAGGAATCAATCCACCAGGAGGATACAACAATCTTAAATGTGTACAAAGCAAATAACAAAATGCATGAAGCAAAAACTGTCCGAGCTGAAAGTTGAGAAAATTCATTGTTATTACTGACGATTATTGTTACTGCCCCATCTATTGTACTTGAACAAAAAATCAACAAGGATTTAGTAGACCTGAACACGATAGTCCAACATCAGGATCTACTATATAAAGATCACTCCACCTAAAAACAGAAGAACATGTGTTTGTTTATTTTTCAGGCACCCATGAGACACACACTCACCAAGATAGTCCATATCCCAGGCCATAAAACATGCCTCAATAAATTTAGAAGAACTGCAATCATCGAGTATATTCCTTAACCACAATGGAATCAAACAACATAAATAACAGAGACAACCAGAGAACCTCAAAAGACTGAAATTTAGCAACATAGTACTAGATCATGGGTCAAACAGGAAGTTGTTTCAAAGGCAGTAATTAAAGAATACATAGCACTAAATGAAAATACAACATATCAAACTTATGGGAAGCAGCTGAAGCCATGATGAGAGGGAAATTTATAGCACTAAATGCTCACACTAAATGTTTCAAACCAGTAGTCTGAATTCATACATCAAGAAACTTAAATGGGGAAAAATAAACCCAAAGAAGCAGATGGATGAAAATAATAAGATAAATGCAGAAATCAATGTTAACTCATACAAAAAAAAATACATAAATCAATGAAACAGTTTTTCAAAAAGTAAAATAAAATAATTAACCTATTGTAATTAAAAGAAGATACAAATCATCAGCATCAGGAATGAAACCAATCATTACCACAGATCCTGCAGCCATTAAAAGGGTACTAAGGGAGTACTACAGACTATTTTACTACACTCATAAATTCTGTATTTTAAAAGAAATGGACCAATTACTCAAAACCCACACTCCAAAACTCTAGGAAAAAAAGATTATCTGAATAGTTACATAACTATTAAAGAAACTGAATTCATAATTTAAGCTTCCAAAAAAGAATTATCCAGGTTTCACTGAAGGATTCTATCAAACATTTGAGGAAGGATTAATACCAATTTTCCCATCTACCAGAAAAATAAAAGAGGAAAAATTTTCCAATGTGTTATGAAGCCAATACTACTCTGATACCAAAGCAGACAGAGGGTGAAAAATTGTAAAACTGTAGTCTAATATCTCTCATATAGATGCAAAAATATTTTTAAGTGTTATCAGATTAAATCTAACCATGATTTTTAAAAATTATACAGGCACCACCTTGGAGATATTGTGGGTTTCGTTCCAGACCACCACAATAAAATGAAAACCACAATAAAGTGAGTCACACAAATCTTTTGGTTTTATGGTGCACATAAAAGTTATGTTTACACCAAACTGTAGTCTAATAAGTGTACGATAGCATCTAAAAAAAACACACAATATACATACCTTAGTTACAATGTACTGTATTGGCTAAAAATTGTTAACCATCATCTGAATCTTCAGTGAGTCATAATCTTTTTGCTGGTAGAGAATCTTATCTTCAATTTGTAAAAAACGCATTATGTGCCAAGTGCTATAGGCAAGGTGCAATTTAATGAGGTGTGCCTAGACCTCATGACCAAGCAGAATTTATTCCACATATGCAAGGTTGGTTCAATATTAGGATCTCAGCAATGAATAGGAATGAACTATTGATAAAAACAACCTTGATGAATTTCCAGAAATTTATGTTGACTGAAAAAATCCCAGAAGGTAATATACTGTATAACATTCTTGAAGTGACAAAATTATGAAGAAAAGATTAGTGGTAACCATGGGATGAGGTTAAGGGGACAGGAAAGGGGATTGTGATTATAAAAGGGCAACATGGGGGATCTTTGTGGTAATGAAATTGTGTCTTCATTCTTGTGGTGGATACATGAACACACATGCAGAAAAAATTGCATGAAATAAATACACACATGTACACACAAATTTACATATGTAAAACTAGGAAACCTGAATAAGGCAGATGGATAGTATAAATGTGATTATCCTTGTTAGATTCTCGTACCACAGCTTTGCAAGATGTTGCCACTGGAGAAAACTATGAAGGGTACACATGGCCTCTCTGTATTTTTTTTACAACTGTATGTGACTGTGTAATTATCTCAAAATAAAAAAATAAAGAAAAGGAAACATCTGAGATTTTAAAAATAGGTAAATTTTAAGTTATAAACACATTGTAGAGACTTCTGGTCTAATCTGGATGTCCCAAATCCCACCAGAGATAGAGTAGAATTTCTCTTTAGATCCTATATGTACTGTTCCGAGGTAAGTAGGTATCTCTTTATCTCACATTTCATAACCTTGTAATAATGATTTCTAATTTTCTTGCCTGGAATCATTGGATATTCTTTCCTACTTCCCCCATTAAGATAATTTTAAATATGATGGTCTGCATCTTACAACTCCATTTCTAGGCAGGCCCTTCTTTTTCAGAAATACAGGGAACTACTGCAGTGGCTTAAACATATCAGAGTTTATTCTACTCACCTAACAAGAAACCTAGGGTTGGAGAAACAGCAGCTCAATTACATAATGAAGGACCCTGTGGGTCCCAGGTCTGGCTGTGATCCAGGCTGGCAGCTAGGGATAAGACTTGAATTTAGAATGTTACACTAATATAGTAGGGTGCCTGCACCTAACATATGTTAAGTATGATTCAACTTATTGTATCATACATGCGTGGCAGAATACCACTATTGTTCTATGACATATATAGAGCCCATGTGGTCCCCTAGCGCAGAAGTGCATGCTCTAGGCAATTAAGTTGGTGCCTGCCATTTCATTCTTATGTCAGCTCCTCCTGCATTCTTTCAACTGGGCATCTCACCACCAAAACTTTCCCTTCTTGATCAACTTGGTGCTGATGCATAGCATAGCATAACCAGCAGGATGAGGCGAATACAGCCACCGGCACTCTGGAAGGTCCCCAGGTAGAGGTTACCCGGGTGGAGGACATATGCCCACCCACTCCCACCCCCCGCCCCACCTCTCAGTGTATCCTGTGGCCATGCATCTGGCTATGTGAACACCCCCGGAGGACTGGGATGGAGTGAAGCCACGTCCGGATAATGTCAGGAAAGCTCTGGAGATGCTGGAGCCAAATGTCCTGACCACTCACCGGGAGGCAGCTGGTCGGGGGGCCTGGATGTTTCTGGCAGTGCTGCGGCAGGCCAGCTGGTAGGTTCAGGACTAGGCTCAGTGGGTACAACAATGGCAACATCAGGAAGAAGCACTGGAAAGGTGGATGGCAGCATCAGAATGCATGCTGCAGGACCCTGACGGGTTGCTGCCATCGTCCTGGCCTGGGAGCCCACCGGTGATACCACAGCAGGTGCGGCCAGTGATACAGCAGCATGTTAAAGTGGAAGAGTCATTGGCTGGGAGGGGAGCAATCATGCAGCACCCTGCCCCAGCCTAAAAAGCATACCACTTTGATCCAGTACTCCCCACTGAACTCAGGACCTGATGAAACAGGTACAGCAGAGAGCCGGGGAGACAGTTCCGGGGTGGCTACTGTGGCTGTGGGATGATGGGGGCCAAAGGGACTGAATTATCTCTGGAGAGATGGCTCAGCTGGTCCCAATAACAGTGATACTGTCCCTCAGAGCCTTAAAAATGTGGGTCATATTGCGTAGGGTGCAATCACTCCCTCATTAACTGGTTCATGTCCACTGCACAGACAATGTGAGCCTACAATGGGGAGCTGCCAGAGACAGTGAGCAGAAGAACCCCATACTTAGATCTGATCCAGATACTTCGGGAAATGGGCATGCAACAGATGATGTTTCATGCTCAGTACACTAGCCCCAATGAGAAGAAATTTACAACTGATATGAAAGACTTGATCTTTATCTCTGGCCTGGCCAGTACTTTTGGCACCGTGGCAGCACTGCTGGCCCCTTATGTGGATAGGTGGACCCGTGGGGTAACATCCGCCACGGCTAGGTTGGGGGATATGGAAGTGAATTGCAAGGAGCTTTCTACCCAGTGTGGGCTGTACCACCCCCTGCATTCTGAAACTGGCCCATGCTCAGATGGAGGTGTGGCTGAAGAGGGGGTGGAGCAGCACCCAGGCCAATTAGCCATGAAAGTGAACTGAAAGCAAATGTAATTTGATCTCGCAGCAGGGGCCACTGCAGAAAAGACTGAGCAGCACCTAATGAAGTGCTGTTGGTGCTGTGGATTCAGCTGCGACCTGACCAGCAATTCATTCTTATTCCCGGGAAAGCCACAACCCGTTAGGTGCAACTAGCCGATTATCTCCCTGATTAGGGATTTGGCTGGGAAACCCAGTTGGAGCAGAAGCCTGAGGCTGCGTGTGAAACCGACTTTACATTGGTCCCCATGCAATGTACATAGGGTATTGGTATTAGTAGACGCAGTTACTGACAGCCCCCTGTTTTATGGGAGTCCAGACAAGTTGCCCGGACCCACTGCAACCACAGAAGGGTATGGGGGTAGAATCATTTGTGTGTGGCAGGTCCCTGTAACACTGGATACTGGAAGATTGCCTCCTCAGACATACCAAGAGTATATATGCCCCATACAGTACATTTTGGCAATTGCTGTTTTGTGAGGCTTGACTATGAATACCACTGCTGGTGAATGTTGCCTTCATATCTGGGTGGTGAAAACTATTATCTGGGGACACCCACACCATGCCCTGTTGGTGCTACCCGGGTAGTGAACACAAAACAGTATTGCCTGCTGGGTGGCCATGAGGAAATAGGATGCACCATTCTGAAGCTGGACGAAGCTGGTGTTATTCATCCTACTTATAGCTTGTACAACTCCCTCATGTAGCCAGTGAAGAGGCCTGACATTTCCTGGAGCATGATGGTTGACTATTGGGACCTGAATAAGGTTATGCCACTTCTGCAGGCCACCATTCTGAACATCAAGGACATGATGGACCAGTTGTCACATGAACTTATACGATACCATTATGTGGTGGACTTGACAAACGCCTTTTTCCTCTATTGCTATAGCCCCAGAAAGTCAAGAATAGTTTGCCTTTACCTGGGAAGGGCAATAGTGGACATTCCTCGACCTTACCCAGGGCTACCTGCACAGCCTTACCTTGTGCCATGGTCTCCTGGTTCAAAAAACCACCCACGATGCACTTGTATCATTATATTGATTATATAATGCTAACCTCTGATTCTCTTACAGAACTAGAAGCAGCGGCAACCAGCCCATGAGAAGCTCTCACCAACTGGGGTTAGGCAGTCAATGAGGACAAGGTCCAGGGACCTGGGTTCTCTGTCAAATTCTTGGAAGTTGTCTGTTGGGTAAGACAAAAGTAATGCCAGAGGTTGTGATCGATAAGATACAGACATTTTTCCAACCTGAAACCGTGAAGCAGCTTCAAAACTATTTGGGACTGCTGGGATTTTGGAGAGTGTTCATTGCTCATTTAGTCTCCTTGATGCGACCCCTGCTCCATCTGGTGCGATGGGATGCCCAGTGGAATTGGACCCCCAAGATAGAAGAGGCCTTTAAGGCTACAAAGCAAGCTATAGCAAAAAACAAAAACTCTGTGTAGTAGATCCAGCCCTCCCATTCCTGCTTATGGTGCAAGTGGATGATGCAGGATTTGGATGGGGCTTGTTGTGGTAGAGGTATGGTTTCTGGAAGGTGCCGATAGGCTTCTGGTTCCAGTTATGGAAAGGCACATAAGCGCAATATTCTCTGACAGAGAAGCAACTGGCTGCCATATATGCAGCCCTTCTGGCCAGTGAAGCCATCACTGGCCCTAACCCCATAACCATGCAGTCCATGTACCCCCGTGGAGGGGTGGCAATGGTCTTGGGTGAAGACTCCCCGTGTGGAAATTGCACAGACAGCTACACAGACCAATTGCACAGACCAAGTAGGGGGCATACCTGGAGCAGCAGTCACAGTTCTCGTGAGGCTCATGTCAGGTCAACTGTACTCCCTACTGAGACCAGTGCAGTTTCAAGCAGAGCTCCTGGTGGAATCTGCCAAGATGGGGAACATACCGAGTACCTAAGTAGAAGATCAGGCTCCCATCCCTGAGGACGCATGGTACACAGACAGCTCACGCCATGAGCAGCCCTCGACATGGGCTGCTGTGGCATTACAGCCATCCACAGAAACCTTCTGGTATGAGACTGGTGCTGGCCAATCCAGCCAATCGACAGAGCTTTGTGCTGCATGGTTGGTCCTCATAAATGAAACTGCAGCAATGCATGTCTGGACTGATAGCTAGGCTGTGTATCGAGGTCTAACTCTGTGGTGCCCCGATGGGCTGCCCAGGAGTGGATGATGGGCCACCATCTCCTATGGGGCCGGGGGTTGTAGGAAGACCTCTGGAAGTGCAGTCTTCAGCAGGGGGCCACTATATACCATGTTCCTGGCCAAAGGCTGTTACAGGCCCCAGACAATGATGCAGCCAATGCGCTGGCACAAGTCCACTCTGTCCATGTACCACCGGTTCCAGTGGACATTGGCCCCTGGCTCCACCGAAAACTGGGGCATCTAGGGGCCTGTACCATGGTACAGATAGCGGAATGATGGGGGCTATCATTGACCTGGGCACAAGCACAAGTTGCAGTGTCACAGTGCCCCTGGTGTGCTGAGCAGCACCGAGACACAGTGGATAAAGAGTACCCCGGGGGTGGTGCCCTGTGGGCCTAAGCCACTCCAGGAATGATAAGTGAACTACACAGGGCCTTTGCCCACAGACCGGAGCCACCACTACGTGTTCACAGGTGTGGACACGGCTACTGGTCTAGAGTGTGCATGGCCGGCGGCAACTGCTGATCAGCGCAATACTGTGACTGCTTTGGAGCACCTCACAGCGGCTTATGGCTGGCCTTTATTAATCTCCAGTGACAGAGACACTCATTTTACTGGACAATAGTGCAGACCTGGGCCCACACCAATGATGTGCGGTAGCAGTTATATGTTCCTTATCACTCACAGGCAGCTGGAATGGTAGAGCAGTTCAACGTCTTGCTGAAGGACAAACTGCATGCCTTGGGCCGGGGATAGTACCGTTGGTACACTAACCTCCCACAGGCTATGCACCTTCTGAATGAGTAGCCCTGGCAGACGGGGTTGTCTCCCCTTGACAGGGTTGTAGCAGGCTTGCTACGAGCCATCAAAGTGTGTCCGGTCACTGCTGCTAAACAGCTCTTGCCCCAGGCCTACCAGGGTGCTTTGATCTTGCCAGTCCCAGAACCTCTGGCAGCAGGTAAACAGGCCACCTGGTCGTGGCCCTGGACTATACAGGTAACACAAGAACTGTGGGTGGCTCTGGTGGAGGCTTGGGGACAGGGCTTATGCAACAGGTTGCGGGTAGAACCCTGAACTTGCATTTGGCCCACGGCCTTGCAAGTGTCACTCCCAATGACTGCAGAGGGTTCACTGTTAATGGGGAATTTTGTCCTTAGCCTCTAGCCTATTTCTCTCTATACTGTGGTGCCTGTGGAGAACCCCTGGCCTGCTACCATTGGAGAAACTGTCTGGTACCACAGGCCAGGGACAGCTCCTCTCCCAGCCACCCTTCTATCTCAAGATGGGCAGGTGACCTGTGTCCTCCTGGAAGGATGGGACTTGTCCCTAATGGTCCCTTTGTCTGCTCTATCCTATCACCTAGGCTGACAACAGGGAATAGTGTCATGTCCTCATGTGTTTGCTGCTGTCCACAATGTTTCCCACTGCTGGGTGTGTACTGAACTACCAGTGGAAGTGGCACATTACTTCGGCTACAGCTGAGAATCAGATGTGGCTGTGTACCTGGAGCACCACACTTGAATGGAACCAGCAATGGTGGGCCATGGAAGCGCTGCTCTGCCGCGACCATCACAACTCCTCACCCCTCATAGGCTATGCCATTTCCAGTGGGTAGTGATAGCTGGCAGAACATATGGAACTGTGGGAGCAGGACCCTTGATGCATAGAACAATTAAGATCTGTACCTAACCATATCATGGAGTGGCTACCCACTGAGTTGTGTGCTAATACCACCCTTGCTAATATTTTCAAGGTCTAGTGGAATGGGCAAAATTATGTCAGTACAGAGTCAACCAACTGCCTACCTGCAGGGTATCTCTGGGTTTGTGAGCACTACAGCTGACCATTCTTGCCCACTTATTGGACGAGCTGTTGTACCTGGGGACATCCATATTTAGCTGGACACATATTATCCACATTGCCCCAATTGCCTCATAATTGGGATCCCATACATCACCGTTGGCACCGGCAGAAATGGGCATGGTGGTTCTACCCTAAGGTGTTATTCATTCCAGGGGTGGGATCCACAGATGTAGAATTGCAGGTAGAAGCTTTACCCAGCATGCTGCACAAGTACTGAATGCGATGCATCAGGCTATAACCCTTTTAATGAATGAAACCACACAAATGGGGAAAGTAGTTCTACAGAATCACATGGCCCTTGAACAGGAGACAGAATCATACAAAGTATCTCTTCTACCCACCACAGAATGAAGTTAAAATTCAATAAAAGAAAATGTGGAAAATTCGCAAATACATGGAAACTAAATAATACACTCTTGAATAACCAATGGGTCAAAGATGAAAAAAAAGAGAAATTAGAAAATATCTTGGGAAAAATAAAAACAACATACCAATACTTGTAGGATGCATCAAAAGCAGTTCTCTGAAGGAAGTATATAGTGATAAGTCCCCACATTAAGAAAAAATATCTCAAATTTAAAAGCCTAACTTTGCATCTCAAGAAATAACAAAAAGAACAAAGTCCAAAGTTAGCAAAGGGATGGAAATAAACAGAGCGGAAATAAAGAGACCAGAAAAAGAAAAGAAAATATTGAGGAAATTAAGAGTTGGATTTTTAAAAAGATAAATAAAATTGACAGACCTTTAGCTAGTCTATCAGAAAAAGAGAGAAAGGTTCCAATAAATCAAATGGAAATGAAAGAGTAGACATTACGACAGATTCCACAATTCCACGGAGATCAAAAGGATTAGAGGAGGGTACTATAAACAATTATAGGCCATGTAATTGTATAACCTAGAAGAAATGCATAAATTCCTAGAAACCTGCAAGACGAAATAGAAATAGAAATTTAAATAGATCTATAGCTACTATGATTGAATCCATAATCAAAAACTTCTCAATGAAGAAAAGTCTAATGAATTCACAGGTGAATACTACCAAACATTTGAAGAGGAATTAATACCAATCCTTCTCAAGCTCTTTCTTAGTCCATTTAGGCTGATGCAACAAAATACCACTGACTGGGTAGCTTATAAATAATAGGAATTTATTGCTCACAGTGCTGGAAGATGGATGTCTGAGATTATGGCATCAGCTTGGTTAGATGAGGGCACTCTTTCAAAGCCAGTAACTTCTCACTTTTTTCTCACGTGTGAAAGGGGCTAGGGATATCCTTTTCTTTCTTTTTTTTTTTTTAAATTAGGGCTATCCAATTCACAAAGGGGTCTGTCCTATGACTTAAGTGCTTCCCAAAGACCTCCCCTTTTAATACCATCACATTGGGTATTAGGTTTTCAAAATATAAATTTTAGGAGGACACACTTAAACCATAACAAAATCTTGCAAAATACTGAATAGGAGGGAACTCTTCCAAACTAATTTTATGAGGCCAGCATGACACTGCTACTAAAGCCACACAAAGACACTACAGAAAATACAACTACAGGCCAATATCTATAATGCTCACAGACATTTTTAAAACCCTGATCAAAATATTAACAAACCAAATTAAATAGCACATTAAAGGGATCTGACAAGTAGGACTTATCCCTGGGATGAAAGGATGGTTCCACATAACATAAACCAATCAAGGTGATATACCACTTTCACAGAATCAAAGGAAAAAAAGCCACCGATCATTTCAATAGATGCAGAACAAGAATTTGGAAAAAATATCAACAACCTTTCATGATAAAAATTCTGAACAAACTAGGAATAGAAGGAAATTACTTCAACATCATAAAGACCATATAGGTAAAGCCCACAGCTAACATCACACTCAACAATGGGAAGAATGAAAGCTTTTCCCCAATAGGCAGGAAAGTAAAGATATTCACTTTTTCCACTTTTATTCAACATATTCTAAAAGTCCTAGCCAGATAAATTAAGCAAGCAACATAAAAAGCATTCAAATTGGAAAGGAAGAGGTATAATTATCTCTATTCTATGTGCATACGATGTGATCTTATATGTAGAAAACATTAAAGACATCTCAAAAAACTGATAGAACTAACAAATTCACTCAACTGGAAAGACACAAAAGCTACACACAAAAATCTCTTTTCTATACACTAATGATGAACTAACTGTAAAGAAAATTAAGAAAACAATTCCATTCTCAATTTCAATACAAAGAATAAAATACTTCAGAATAAATTTAACCAAAGAGGTGAAAGACCTATACACTTAAAAGTATAAAAAATTACTGAAGGAAATTAAGACACTGATATATGGAAAGACGTGACATTTTCGTAGATTAGAACACTTAGAAGATTGTTAAAATGTCCATACTACCCAGAAGGATCTACAGGTTCAATGCAATCCCTATCAGAATCACAATGAAAATTTTTTACAGAAATAGAACAAAGAATCCTTAACTTCATATGGAACCACAAAGGATTCCAAATACCTAAAACAATCTTTAGAAGAATAAGCTCAAGGCATCATACTTCCTGATTTCAAAATATGTTACTAAGCTATAGTGATTAAAGCAGTTATAGTATTGGCTTAAAGATATACATGTAGCCCAATGGAACAGAATAGAAAGCCCAGCAAGATAACTATGCATATACAGTAAACAGATATTTGACAAGTATGCCAGGAACACACAATTGGGAAAGGACAGTCTCCTTAATAAATTCGGAAAAACTAGCTATCCACATTGAAAAAAATGAAGCCTTATCCTACACCATATACAAAAATCAACTCAAAATGAATTAAAGGCTTGAATGTAAAACCTGAAACTATAAAACTCTTAGAAAAAGAAACATGAAAAATCTTCATGGCATTGGTCTTGGGACTGAATTCTTGGATATAACCAAAAGTTGAAGCAACAAAAGCAAAAACAGACAAATGTGAATATACCAGGCTAAAAGCCTTCTGCACAGCAAAGGAGACAATCGACACAATGAAAACGCAACCTACAGAATGGGCGAAAAATTTACAAATTATATCTGATAAGGGGTTAATCCCTAAAATAGATAAGGAATCCCCTCAACACCAATTAAAACTGGGCAAAGGCAGTCAGAAACATAGCGGAGTGAGAGATATCCCCAGATTTCTCCCCTTGAAACAACAATAAGCTGAACATTTAAAACAACAAAAAACACCCAACCTACACACCAGCATGTCTGAACACAGGATCTGCAAATAAGAGCTACTACAGGTCAGAATCCCAGGAATTAGGCGGTAGACTGGGAGAAACAAAGAAGCTGCCTCTTGCAGCTGGAGCTCCTAGCAGAAGGAGAGGGAGGAGAGAAGGTGCAACGGGTTCCCCGAACAGCCCTGCCTGAGAGAGCTGTGAGCTTCACACAGCGGCAGTGCCCAGAGATCAAGGCAGAAAGCAGACAAGTGGAGATGGCAGAGAAACAGCAGTTCATTTTTGCCAGCTGTGGTTGTAAAACGCTAGGCTGAGCTGCAGCCCTCATTCCCCAACACAGAAGACCACTCCCCCCATACCCTCTAAGACTGAACACCGTGGAACCCAAGGGGAATCTGAACAAATGCTACCAAAACTGTTGCTAATACTGATAGGGACTGAGATTGAGGGTAGTGAGCATGATGGAATATTTATAAGGAAAAAAAAAAGGCATTTTTAAGACTTTATATAAAGCAGGGATCCAACAGGCTTAGATGCCTATTGGAAATCAAAAGAAAAATGCCTTCTTAGCAACAGGCTAAAGAGAGACCTTTATGTAATAAATTTTCTTCCTGGAAAAAGACAGAATACACAACCAAGGTGACAAGGCAGTTCAGAAAGAAAAAGTCTCCAGAAACTAAGTTAAAGATATAGAAATATGTGACTTAAGTAACAGAGAATTCAGGATAGTACTTCTGAAAAAAAATCAGTGAGATCCAAAATAATTCTTATCAATTCCAGGAATTAAAAAACCAACTATATCAGCAGAATGAATTTTTTAGCAAGGATACTGAAACTCTAAAAAAGAACCAAACAGAACTTCTGGAGATGAAGAACACACTGCAAAAGTTGAAAAATGAAATAACAAGCTTAGGAAATAGAGTCAACCAAATGGAGGAAAGGATTAGTGATACTGAAGAAAGAGATCTAGAAATAAATCAGAAGGATGAAGAGAGAAACTGAAGACTGAAAAATAATAAAAGAGAAATACAAGAACTAGTTGATACCATCAGGAGAGAAAACATAAGAATGATGGGCATTACCAAATGACAGAAAAAGAAGCAGGGACTAGAAAGCATTTTCAGACAAATAGTTGACAAGAATTTCCTAAATCTAAGGAATGAGCTATAGCTTGCAATTCAAGAAGTCAACAGAATGCCCAATTATCTCAACCCAAACCCCAAAAGGCCGCCTCCAAATCACGTTGTATAAAAATTATCAAAAGTCAATTACAGAGACAGAATTCTCAGGGCAGTGAGAGAAAAGAAGATGGTAAACTATAATGGAAAACCTATTAGATTATCATCAAACTTTTCAGCACAAAAAGAAAAAGAAATAAAGGAAAAATACCAGAAAGGAATGGAATGAAATATTCAAACTATTAAATGAAAAGCACTACCAGCTAAGAATAGAGGGTAATGGAGATAAGGCACATGCAGTAGGAAATGAACTAATACACACACACACACACACACACACACACACACACACACCCTCTACATACTCGTAATGGTAATCACAGGCCAAACATTCAGAACTGAAGTATATATATAAAACATGAAGGACTAGTGGGAAAAACCACAAAACCCAATCAAAAAGAAACAAAGAAACAAACAAAAACCAACACACAAGGACAAGGAAGCAAAGGTAACACCAAGCTACCAGAAAGCAAAAGATAAAATGGCTATAAGAAGACCTCATATTTCAATAATCACACTAAATGTAAATGGACTGAATTCATAAATAAAAAGGCACAGAGTTGCAGAATGGATCAAAAAACAAAACCCAACCATATGCTGCTTCCAGGAGACACATCTCAGTTCCAAAGACAAACATAGACTCAAAGTGAAAGAGTGGAAAATGGTACTTCAAACTAAAGGCATTCAGAGAAAAGCTGGAGTAGTGGTACTAATATCAGATGAAATAGACTTCAATTCAAAAAGGTAAAGAAAGATACTGAGGGACACTTCATAATGATAAAGGGAGTCATGCACCAAGAAGACATAGCACTTATTAATATCTATGCTCCCAATCAGGGAGTCCCGAAATATGTGAAGCAATTACTAACAGAACTAAAGGGAGAAAGAGACCAAAACACTATCATAGTAGAGGACCTAAATACTCTACTGTCGGATATGGACAGACCATCCAAACAGAAAGTCAATAAGGAAATAATGTCCTTAAATGACACATTAGATCAACTGGACATAATTGACATTTAAGGAGCCTTTCATCCCAAAACAGCTGCTTATACATTCTTCTCTAGTGCACATGGGAAAATATATTTGCAAGCAAGCCTCCAATAAGGGCCCAATATCCAAAATATGCAAAGAACATGTACAACTCAATAACAACAAAAAATAAATGATCCAATTAAAAAATGGGCAGAAGACCTGTACTTCTCCCAAGAAGACATACAAATGGCAAAAAAAAAAAAAAATGAAAAGACACTCAACATCGATAGCTATGGAGGAAATGTAAATGAAACCACAATGAGATACCATCTTACACCTGTTAGGATAGCTGCTATCAATAGGACAGTAACAATTGTTGGAGAGATTGTGGAGAAAAAGGAACTCTCATATACTGATGGTGGGACTGCAAATTGGTATAGTCACTATGGAAAACAGTATGGAGGTTCCTCGAAAAACTAAGAATAGATCTACCATACGATCCAGCAATCCCTCTACTGAGTACTTACCCTAAAGACCTGAAAACACATATCCAAAAAGATATATCTGCACACTAATATTCATAGCAGCACTATTCACAGTAGCTAGGACATGGAAGCAACAAAGTGTCCTAAATAGATGATTGGATAAAGAAGCTGTGGTGCATAAATACAATGGGATATCACTCAGCCATAAGAAGACATGAAATACTGCCATTTGCAATAATATGGATGGACCTTCAGATAATCATGCTAAGCAAAATAAGCCAAAGAAAAAGTTGACCACCACATGATATCACTTGCATGTGGGATATAAACCTAAAAGCAACAAATGAACAGGACAAACAAGTAGACTCATGGCATGCACAACAGACTAGTGGTTACCAGTAGTGGGTGGAGGGGGGAGGTAAATGGGGTAAAAGAGGTCAAATACGTAATGACAGAAAGAAATGTAACTATGGGTGATTAACATACAATGCAATGTAGTATATCCCTTACTGTTGAATTGTACGCCTGAAACTTAATGGATTTGGTTAACCAAATTCACCATCATACATAATACATAATACATAATACATACCTACATACATGCATAAATGCTCTACGGGATTATAAAAAAAAAAGGGCAAAGTACTGATAGATAATCCCCCGAAGAATGGCTAACAGGTATATGAAAAGGTGTTTGACATCACTAATCAACAGGAAAATGCAAATCAAAACCACAATGAAATTGCCTCATCCGCATTAGGATAGCCATTAAAAAAAATCCAAAGACAACAGTTCTGTGGAGAAACTGGACCTTGTGCCCTGTCAGTGTCAGTAAAGCAGTTCTGTCACAACAGAAAACATGGAGACACCTCAAATAATTAAAAATAAAACATTACCATATGATCCAGCAACTTCACTTGTGAGTATTTATCCAAAAGAATTAAAATCAGGATTACAAAGAGATATTTTGCACTTCCACGTCCACTGCAGCATTATTCACAATAGCCTGTTGTGCAAACAATTTAAATGTCCATTGACAGATAAATGGACAAAGAAAAAATATACAATGTAATATTATTCAGCATTAAAAAGAAGCAAATTCTGCTATAAGCAAAAACAAGAATGAACTTTGAGGACATTACGCTAAATAAAGGAAGCCAATCACAGAAGGACACATACTTCATGATTCCACTTACATGAGGTCTATAAAATAGCAAAACTTATGAAAGCAGAAAGTAGAATGTACTTTGCTAGTGTCTGAGCAAGAGGAACACTCAGAGTTGCTGATCAAAACATATGACATCTCACTTATGCAAGATGAGAAAGTTCTAGAGATGTGCTGTAAAACACTGTGCTTTTAGTTACTACTGTACTATACACTTGAAAATACATGAAGAGGGTAACCTTAAATATATGAACAGGGTAATTTATAATCTTAGCACATTTTAAACCGAAATTAAAGGACCCCAATTCAGTGGCAGCACTGTAATTCCTGGCTACATGGAAGAGTGGCCATAGTATTCATTCTAAAGATTCTAAGGCTATGCTCATGAATTTACTTCTCACAGTCATGGTGAAAGTCGTGCCCTTTGGTCCTTCCTGTGCTGAAACAACAGGAAATACTCTCTAAAATTCCAATCTCCCTAAGCTTTTGGGTATCTTCCTTTATAATATACCAAAAAAGTCTGGCATTTCAACCTAATTTAATATAGGCCACCTTTTTATTCCATGTTACTGCTAACCAAACCACCAAATTGTTAGAGCCCTGTCTATCCACTCAAGCTTTCAAACTCAGTCTACAATCTCTGCTTAGTGGGCCCATATCAATATAGTAGGCCTGATACAACTTTATATTCTGTCCACCATTATCCTACACCCTTATTGTCAATTTCCAAACATATTCCCTGGATTTATATCTGTAGAAATCGGGAAAATCATGCAGTTCTTTTGGAGTGCAGTGCCCCACTATCTGGGTCACAATTTTAACTCACTCTTTGTGGCTTGTTGAGACTTAAGTCTAGTTATACATCTAGAAACAAGGAGGGGTAGTGGGGGTGGGTCTTGAGGACAATCAGCACTGTCTTGCAAGGCAACTTCTCTAGAGGCAGACAGTGTAATTTTACTCAAGCAAAGCAGGGTTAATCCCAGATGGCCCTGGAATGGCTGTTTCTACAAGCAAGAAATAATCAGTGGAATTTAGGGGTTCAGAGTCCCCGGCTTCATCAGAACCTTTACATGTTTTCATTTCAATTGTCAAGAATCTATTCCTTCCCAATAAATTTCCTCACTTTTAACAGAACATACTCTGCAAAGTTGGAAATTCACCTTGCATTGTCATTAAAAATGAGACTCTGGGTTTTGTTTTCAAAAATCTTAACTCTGTGGCTACAGGAGAAAAAGCTTCCTTTCAGAGCAGACATACATTCTTTCAGGTCATTTATGTGTAAATGAAGCCTTGAGCTCATGCTTTTATTACCTTCACTTGATCCAGTACAGTAAGGGGCAACCAACCATTCAACCTTGTTTTATTCCTTAGCTTAACAAAAGGTCAATCTGAATTGGATTTGGGGTTTCTAAATTGGTTCTCTAATCTGACTGGGTTCAAAGGCACTAAAGATGGTTTTTTTCAGTTCATGATATGATGTGGCTCACGCGCGCACGCTTGCTCATTCTCTCTCTCTCTTTCTCTCTCTCTCTTTCTATATATATATCATTTTTTTTCAAAATATCGCCACTGAATACTTGCAGTATACTTACAAAAAGCAAAGTTCTAGGGGACCATGTTTAACATACTTTCTCAAATGTTTGAATCTTAAATGTTAGTAGCCTGGAACAGAAAAATACATCTAGAAAAGCAACACTGTTTTATATTAACCTGAAATAAAATCACAAAAGGAGTATAGGCTTATCACACCAGGAAAGTTCCTGTCCACCTGTAAAAACCATTGCATCTTCCCTAATGCAGGATAAAGTGACACAAACATGACCAACACTAACGCCAACACCAAAGAGCTACAACAGCAAACCCTCAGAAAAAAGAATGCGATTTCCAGAATTTCCTCTTCATATTACTTAACATACGAGCTTTCAACAAAAAGATAGGAGGCATGGAAATAAGAAAGTATGACCCATGCATGAGGAAAAATAATAAATATTGTCTATGAGGTAACCCAGACATTACAAATACTTTAAATCACTCTCTTATATATTCCCATAGTGCGAAATGAAATTTTGGACAAAGAATTAAAGGAAATCAGGGGAATGGTATCTCACCAAATGAAGCATGTTAATAAACAGGTAGAAATTACAAAAATGAATGAAACATATATTCTGGACTTTAAAAATAAAATAACTGGTGTAAAATCACTAGCAGGGTTGAACAGCAGATTTGAGCAGGCATAATAAAGAACTGGCAAATGTGAGAAAGAACTGTAGAGAATATCCACTCTGAGGGTCAGAAAAAGAAAAGACTAAGGAATAATCAGTAGAACCTAAGAGACCTATAGGACACACCAAGTATGCCAATAGTCATGTGTCACTTAATGATGGTGATATGTTCTGAGAAATGCATCAGTATGCAATCTGTTATCGTGTGAACATCATAGAGTGTACTTACACAAAGCTAGGTGGTATAGCTTACTACTGTAATCGCGTGTGCCAAATTTGTATACTATTGGCAGCATAGCAGGTTTTACACCAGTATCACCACAAACATGAGTGATGTGTCGCACTATGATATTACAATGGCTAGGGTATCAGGATAGCTGTCATGTTGCAATAGCATAATTAGGCGATAGGAATTTTTCAACTCAATTATAACCTTATGGGGCGACCTTTGTGTATATGGTCCATCACTGACGAAAACATCATTACGTGCCACATGAATATATACACATAAGAGGAATCCCAGAAGAAGAGAGGAGATAGGAAGTCGAGGGAACTATTTGAAAAAAGAATCGCCTCATACTCCTCAAATACAGGAAATACATGTATCTACATATCCAATCAACTCAATGAATCCCAACGAGATAAGCTTCATGAGATCTACACAAAGAAACATAGTAAAATTGTCAAAACTAAAAACAGAGAACTTGAAACAATCAAGGGAAAAGGCAAGTGAGTAACATTTTTAAGTGCTGAAGAATTGTTAACCAAGAATTGTATATCTGGCAAAACCATCTTTCAAAAATGAAGGGAGAGTAGTGACGTAAGCACAATGGCAGAGTGGGAGGCTTCTGGCCTTGTATCCCCAAGAAAACATCAAGTGAATAATGGACAGAGTAAAAAAATCTTTCTGAGAGCTCTAGAAGCCAATCAGTGATCTGAAGCAACTAAGCAAATGTCTGATAAAAGAAAGAGCCACATTCAAAATGGCAAGACATTTCATGTCCCTTTTACTCACTCTCGTCTTAACCCATTCGTGGCTCAATAGGGTGAAAGCCACCCAATTACAGGTTCTCCCTTGCAAGAAAAGTAAAAGAGTGTAACTTGATTGCACTATTTGGCTTGCCTGGGGCGAGAGACTGATTTCTGTCTCACATGACTCAGAGTTGAGATTGCAATGGAGGGATATTTTGTATATCAGACTGGTGGCTGTGAAAGAAGTGATGGATGCCATGGCACATAAAAACTTTAGGGCAACTGCAGACTTACCTGCACCTGGAGATCGAGAGTTCGGCAGAGGAACACAGCAGAATATTTAAGGCTCAAGAATCCAAAGGAGAGACTCTTACGGAAATTAAGAAATTTAAAGCAGCTGTCTATGTGGGAGAATAATGTCGGGGGCGGCGGATGCTCACACAGGCCCAGGGAATATGCAGCATCAGAAAAGACCTGAGGAGACTTTATACTGGACTGAACAGTGTTGGTCTTCCTTGGAACATTCCCGGGCTGCAAAACTAAATGAGGTGGCTGTTTTTCCAAATGTGAAATTTTTGATAAAAGCCCACAAAGCGTAGAAAGAAACAAGGAAACATGACCCAAAGGAACATCATGAATCTCCAGAAATTGACACTAAAAAAACACAGGCTTCAGACTTCCTAGATGAATACTTCAAAACCGCTGTCTTAAATAGGCTCATAAAGAAAAAGGAAGACACAAATAATGAGCTAAAGGAAATCAGGAAGATGATACATGAACAAAATGAGAATAGCACAGAGAGAATTTATTAAAATAAAAAACCTGAAATTGGGAGCTAAACCATATAACTAAATTGAAAAATTCATAAGAGGGGTTTGAGAGCAAATTTAAAAAGGCAGAAGGCATCAGCACAATTGAAGATAAGTCACTGAAATGATCGGTTCTCAAAGGAAAAAGAATGAAGAAACATGAATAGAGCCTAAGGGAATTATGGGAATCCACGAACCAACCAATACATGCATGATGGGAGACCCGCAAGAAAAAAACAGGGGGTGAGACAGAGGCAGAGAGCTTATCTGAAGAAATAATGGACAAATACCTCCCAAATGTTGTGGAAAAACATGGACATAAAAATACAAGCTAAGCAAACTCGGAGGACAAAATCAAAGAGACCCACACTGAAACACATTATAATCAGGCTGACAAAAAAAAAAAATCTTGAAAGCAGTAATAGAAAAGTGACTCATCATGTACGAATGATGCCAAATAACATTATTAATGGGTTCTTGGCAGAATTCTTTCGGGCCAGAAGGAACTGGGATGATATATTTAAGGTGCTGAAAGAAAAAAAAAAAACCTGTAAATTGACAAGTCTATATACAGCAAAAACTGTACTTCAAATAAAGGAGAAATTAAGGCATTTTAGATAAACAGACTTGAGGGAGTTCATTAAAACCAGACCTTCCCAACAAAAAGGCTAAAGGGAGTCCTTCAAGTTGAAATAGAGAGTACTAAACAGTACTTTAATGACTCAAAGCCAGAAGAAAAGGTAAAGTTCTTTGGATAAAGTAAATACACAAAAGAATGCAGAGAAGAAAAGTGGTTAAGGTAAATACACAAAGAAATATGAAAAAAAGGGCAGTATTAACATTGGGTTGTAACTCCACTTTTTATATTCAAGATGATTAAAGGAAAAAAACTATAAATATATGTTAATGGGTATACAATATATAGATGTATTTTTTTTAACAGCAATCACATAACCAAGGGGCAGAGGCGTGAATGAGTAGAATTTTGCACTTATAGAATTTAAGTTGTTATCAGTATAAAATAGATTGTTATGACTTTAAGATGTTATATGTAATCCCCATGATAACAAAAACTATGTATATTTATGAAATATACAGCAAAGGAAGCGAAAAGGGAATCAAAATGTGTCACTACAAAAAAAATTCAAATAAACAGAAAGGCAGGCAATAAGAACATAAACAAGGGACAAAATTTTTATGAATCAAATAGAAAGCAAATACAAAATGTCAAAAGAAAGTCTTTCCCTATCAGTAATTACTTTAAAGATGATTGATTAAAATCACCAATCAAAAGATTGAAGAATGGATAAAAAACAGAATCCAGCAATCAGCTGTCTACAACAGACTCAGTTTAGAGTTATGGAAACACATAAATTGAATGAGAATGGGAAAATATTCCATGCAAATAATAACCCGAGAGAGCAGGATTGCCTATACAAACATCAGACAAAGCAGACTTTCAGTTAAATCTCCCTCAAGAGACAAAGAAAGAATTGATATAATGAGAAAAGGGTCAATTCTCCAAGAAAAAATAAAAATCATAAATATATTCACACCAAGTATCAGGGCTCCTCAACAAATGAAGCAAACACTGACAGAAGAAAGAATAATAGTTGGAGACTGCTATTCTTCATTAAGGAATAAAGAGAACAACCGGACACAAGAGCCATAACGAAAGAGAAGACTTAAACAACAGTAAACATTAAATACATATATATATATGTATGTATATATGTGTATATACACGCACACACATACACACACAGCTCTCCATCAAACAACAAATTACATGTTTTTTTTCTAAAAGGTACATAAACATTTCCAAGATAGACCATATGTTAACCTCCAAAACAATTCTTAATAAAATTAAAACTAAGGTTTTCTGATTAAGATGTTAGAGTGGGTAAGCAGTGTGCTAGCCTCCTTTCAAGACCATATCATAATTACAAGTAAATTCCTGTGTCTGTTTTTACATAAACTGAAAGAAAACCCCATTGAGACAACATTGAGCATGCATCTACTGACCATGAGATGGAGATATTGTTTGCTGACCACAGCAATAAAAATCACGGGACAGTCCTCCAGCTTTCCCCAATGGCCACCTTGCTCTCCCAATAGCCCCTAAAAATAACTGTCACACGGTCCTATCGGAGAGCCAGCCAGCCCCTTTCTTTCTGCTGGTTCCCTGATGAACTAGCTAGTTCTCAAGCTCTACTTGCTGACCTGCATATCAGATACAGTGTTCTTGGTCCAAGACTCTGGCATTAATGGCTCTGCCAACACAATTACCCAGCACACCACAAGTATGCAAACATACCGCTCTCTCAAATACACATAAAACTTCAAACTACCTGCATCTACAAAATCCAACGCTCCAAAATGCTCACACTGAAGAAACCCTACTATCTTCCAGAATACAGATTCATATAAACCACACATCACCAATCATCTGCACATCTATGACAGCACCTTCCCAGGTCACAGACTTGATTTACACTCACAAGTACATACTCACAATTCCTGAAAATCACCAAAAACACATGCGATCACACAGCACACCCCAAACATGTATAAAGGATCCCTTCACACTTCCAAAATATGCCCTACCCCAATAATAACATAGGCACTTTTTCCAACATGCCAATATGCACATGCAACTAAAAATTCCAAACCCACCATTAGACACTCACAAATTTCCAACATTCAGAACACACACATTTCCAATGTTCTACATCACATATAATCCTAACCCCTTGAGGGAATTAGATTTACGTCTCAAATGGTCTAAATTAACTCAACCTCACCCTCTCTCACAAAAACACTCATGACTTCCACTTGCCCCAAACATTCACGTAGATATCTCCAACCTGTACATATAAATGTACTCATCAGATTCCCACCGACTCTATAAAATACACAAATGAACCTCAAACTAGATCATGAACACACGGCCCCAACAGACGCCCGAATAATGATATGCAGAAAACCACCCACTGACCATCAAGTTCTACGATGCCACGAGCTCCACAAATACACACCAGAACATCACATTTCGAGATATACCCAACTCGCAACTTACCCATTTCCCAAAACAAGCACGCAACACAACACCCTTAAACACACGCCCCTCACACTACGAAGACACCCACACAGATCTTCTCTCACCCAGGATTCAAACATAAACCACCTTCGGCCCCACATGCACTTGCAGGGGTATGCTGGCAAAGATTAAGCACCCATATCAGCTCACTCTAAAGTAAGTGTGGATCATGCTTCTGTTGATCTTTGCTGAACTCTTGCATCACTAACCGACCTAGGCTTGCAATTCCATCTCGGTTTGACTCAGCCTCATTACTACCGCATCGCGCAGAGTCGATCACTCGCTGAAAAGAGTGCGATGCGACCATACACGTTGGTTGGTATTTTCATGCTAAGAAAGAGGACAGTAGTGAAACTGAGGATGGAAGTGAGAGCTGCACTCAGTGCTATCATTTTTAAATGACCTGAGCTACTTTTTGCTGAACGGGATGAGAGTTTTCAAATTCGGAAGACCTGTCTCTAACTCTTTATTATTCTGAATGCGGCAGACACAGACGGACCCCCCACCCCACCCACCATAGAGTTTAACAGCTCACACACATTAGTAGACCCCACCGTAGGGCCCCAATCACTAAACCGTCCATGAAGCCCCGTTCCCAGTTGGTTGCCCAGTCCCGCGGGGTGTGACCACCACCGAAGTGAGCTGTGCAGGGACATGACCCCACTCCGTGGGGCAGCTCCCCCACACAGACCCAGGATGGAAACAGCCCCCACTGACACCAACAGTCAACAGCAGCGACACCTGAGGTGTGAAGAGTCCGCGCATCCACGACTTCCGTGTTCAATTAACCGACCTTGGAGGCCGCCATGGGAGGCCCCGACCCAGCAACGACGGCCGTTGAGGCCCCGCCCTACCGGCAGGCGCATGCGCTTCTCCCACCGCGAACCGCCGCAACGGACCCTGGGAGCAGTTGCAGGACCGTGGCCCAGGCGCACAAGAGACGCAGCCGGGGGCGCGCGCATGCGTGTGGGCCCGAGGCCCGCAGGAACTGTCCTAGGCTGTCTGTACCAGCGAGGAAAGAAGCGAGGGTCGGCGTTCTCTGCGCAGCCGCTGTGGAGCGGCCTCCTCCGCGGAAGTTTCCGTGGCCATCCCTGGCCATCCCTCGTTAAACCCAGCGCGTGCGAAATGAACACAGGATCTTAAAATTGCTCAGTGCAATCCGTGCACTTAATACGACCCTCCTGAAAGAGCTTCGGAGGTCTACCTAAAGCACGCATCCTCAATTTGGCGCAAGCGCTTTCATGCCCTTTGGATCGCGTATCCGTGGTTTCCAAAAATAATAGATCTTTTTCCCTAGCAAGTCTGAAATTTCCATTAAATAATTCTGGCAAAGAATTTTAGACCTGGCAAACACTCTAAGAGATACTTTCCTCTGACTCCATTGCTAGAGTTTTTCCAAACGCATTAACTGCATAAGGTGGTTTCCCTTAGTGTATTTATTGAGTACACGGAGGTTTTCAATAAATGATGATTCACAGGTGTTACTTTTGCACAGTTTTTATTAAAACGTTGATAAAGGCGTGACACTCCAGTCCAGTTTCCATTGGCACAGGAGACAGCATTCTAAGACTCTTTGTAATTCTGTTAGAGGCATGAGGGAGACTCTTGTAACAGTTGGTTGACTGGCTGGACAAAGGCAGGAAGCAACAAGAAAGCCTCCCATTCTCGAATGAGTGCCGAGAACAATATTTTGCCTCAACAGGATTCCCTGTGATAAAAGCTCAACCCTGAGAAATATCTTCAAGTTGTTAATTTTTTTCAAGTCCCAGCAGAGGTTTTTGAAAGAAAGTTCACCATGATCTTGCTTGAATTGCTCTCACCTCACCTTCTCATCTTCTTTTGAGTCACTTTTCCGTGTAAAGGGCAAGTTAAACATCTTACACGCCACCAGGAGTCCTTCTCAGTGAATGTTCAGATTGTGCAACAGTTCGCCTAAATCCATCTTCCCCACCCCAACACCCACCTATCAGCAGGAATTCTGCTGCTCCAGCAGGGAATGAAGCTTGTCTCCCAAAGATTTGCTTGCGGTCCTCTGAAGTCGTTGCCCCTCGGCTCCCTTGACCGGTTTCCTAACAATCCTCTCCTGTCACGACACACAACGCAAATGCTCTTTGATATCATTTTGACCATGATAATCTAACACTTACAAATAGTATGAAACTAGAGTCAAACAAGTTTTTTAAGAGGTGCTACCATGATTCCCATGCACGTGAGACCATGCCAATGGACAGCCTAGATTCCCAAGAGCAAGGGTTTATGAGGCAGACAGGAATTTTGGAAGCCCATGATCAGGGATTCCAGGATCAGACTGGCCAGCTATGACTTTAAGAAAGCAGTTTTGCGCGTTTGGACATGGGAATAGCATTCTGCCTTTTCTCAAGGTGTATGTGTAGTGGGTTTTCAGCATCCGGGAAAAACTAAACCTTAAGATGTTAGGCCTCATTAACCTCTGGAAGGAGAAGGTTTTCTGCTTTCCTATCCCTTCCTCCTGTCCTTACTGCCACCAAGCCTAGGCATTCAGTGCTGTAAGATGGCTCCTCCACATTCCATATCATCCAGAGAGCCTGTAGTGTATGCAACCGTGTTTTGTGGTAGAGCCAGATACACAGTCAAGTCTCTTTACTCCAAGTTCTCTTTACAGGGGTGAGCAACTAAAAATAGCTTAATATCTTACTTCTTTTGGAGAGTTGCCAGGTAAAATGAAATATAGGATCGCAGTTCAATGTGAATTTCAGCAAGGAGCAAACAAATTTGCCACAAAAGCATACCAAAAGTATTGCGCGGACAGAATTATACGAAAAGCAAATTCATCGTTGCTCTGGAATTTGAATTCCGTTGGGTGCCATTATGTGCTAAATGTGGCCACCTATGTTTTCACGTAGTTTGAATTTTAAGGGGCGGTAGAAATTCTTGTTCTAGGA